>MU947859.1:0-19564 GCA_036418165.1 Cooperia oncophora
TGGAGCATTGAACTCTCTGTCTGAACTATCTAAGCAGCTAAAGTAGATCCTAATCAGTTATCAAGCGAGAGCGGAGGCAGGGTATCGTCTCTACTCTGTGACGTCTTTATCACGCGCTTTCGATCAGGGTAAAAAGTAAGTTTTCTGCGATTGTGTATAGCGCAATGAAGGGCTTCTGCGCGTTGGTGAAGTGCAGACCCGTCCTTACCTCAGATGAACTTCTCGTATTTCGTCGATTCTTGGACTCCTCAGTGTGGCACATTTGGCAAAATAATGATATCAGGCACTCATAGGCATGCCACAAAAAAAACAACGTCAGAAGAATGAAACTGAAGGTTAGGCGAAGAGCTGGAGCTCAGATGCCTTTTACAAATCCAGCATCATGGCTCATCCCTGATCTACTAAACTGAAGAAGAGCGCACTACGCGTTTACGTAACACCTGGATACGACCGATGAGCTGCCCTTATAGAGTGAAGTACCATTTGTTCCTATGAAAAAGTTGTAGCGCTTTTCTTCATCGAGAGTCGGCACTGAACTTCATGCTCTTCAAATGGTGTTCCACCTATTTCACCATCTAAGCCGCTTTTCGCGCTCTCATTCCCAGCTCAAATATTTTTTACCAGAGCTTATCAACAAACTTACGTTTTTTATATGTATTAGTGAGCTTTTCACTTTTACAAGAATGCTAAGTTACCGAAAAATTCTTGACTCCGCGTGGGACTCAAATCCGTGCCATAGCCTCACAATTATCAGTTTCGTGACGGGTAGCGCACTCGCCCGCAATGTGTGAGGTGCGGGTTTGAGTCTCGCCTGGAGTCAAGACTTTTGCTTATCACGTCACGAAGTCTTGTGATAATTTTTGGAAAGCGAACTGCAGCGTAAGCAACGAATATCACAATAAAATGACTCCTCGTTATCATTCTCTACTCCAGATTCTCTGCTACCTACCTGCTCAATGGTATTAGCCTGAGCGTATGTCCTCCATTCGGGCACGAATAGATAGAAGCAGACTCGCTTGACGATATTCAGCAGCTCTTCTCCGCGCAACACATCTTTCTCAATACCGTAGTCAGGCAAGCAGAAATCGTAGCAATCAGAACATTTTCGATCTGCAAAACGAGTACTGTAGCCTTCGCAAACATACTGCTGTAAGACACCTACTCTTTTGATTGCTGGTCACGTAGTCCAACTGAACCCATCGAGCCCCTTCGCATTCAGGAATAGGTGGATTGAACAACTGTTGACCATTCATTGTCATTGGCGCTGGCAAATACTGCCAGCTTTCATCCCATCCCTGGCTTTGTGACAATTTCTGCAAAAAAAAAATATAAAAGCGTTGCCTATTGAAAGACAGTGAAAATGAAAGAGTGTTTTAGATAATATGCAGGGCTACTAGGAGCGAAACCTATTGCGGACAGCGGATATCGGTTCGAATATAAGTCTTTCATCCAACAAGAAATAGCTACGATTTTCTAGCTAGTAGACTCGGCATACAGTTGGTACTGGGGCAATCAGGCGGGGTCAGGAGGCATGGAATGAGCTCCCCCGGCGTTTCCTTGGTTGTTTTTCTTCTGTACTAATTTGAACTGGTATAAAATAATTCCTTTCTTCGCCGTATGTTCGTGGAAGCTCGGATAGGCTAGAGATCTGTCTGGGGCACTTTGAGAAGTTTGTTCTTTACCAAGTTATTTATCACCACTCTGATTCCGTAACGTGCCTTCGAGCTTCACAGGAGGGTAGAGGGGTGCTCTAGTGAGGTAATATTAGGTTGTCCGGAAAGTTCTCAGCGTTTTGTGCACCTATTTTTTGTACATTCACTGCTGATTAAAAACTCATTCTGCCTTGCTTCTCAGTAGCACATCCTGTAGAGAATTTCTTGCGCTATCTGATGGTATAATTGCCGTTTCACCATTGCTTGATAAACCCCCTTTTTTCAAGATTTTTTCAAGCATGTGAAAAGAGCACTTCGGACGATTTTTTTCTTCGACTATAAATTGGGGCAATCCGCAATCGAAACAGCTCAACAAATTAACCAGGTGTGGGCCCAATAGTGCTAGAGAAAGCACTGTGCGGCAATGGCTCAACAAATTTCGTTCTGGAGATTTCAGCCTTGAAGATGAACCTCATAGCGGTCGACCTAAAGCAATATCTGACGAGGATTTTAGGGGGATTTTGGAGGCTGACCCATCCCAAACAGTTCGAGAGATAGCAGAAGAGCTAGGCCTTGGCAAATTGGCAAATCCACTGTTGCAGATGGTCTGGAACGCATTGGGAAGGTGAAAAAACTCGACAATTGGGTGCCCCACAATCGGAGTGACCGGCAGGAATCGGCACGTCTCGAGGTTCCTTCTGCATTGCTTTTGCGCAGCAGAAACGACCTGTTTTTGGGCCGAATTGTCACCTGTGATGAAAAATGGGTCATGTATGATAACAGGAGACGTTCCGGACAGTGGTTGGATTTCGACGAACCACCGAGGTAATTTTCAAAGCCGAACCCTCACGAAAAAAAGATTCTGGTCACGGCTTGGTGGTCATCGGCTGGTGTGATCCACTATAACTTTTTATCACCAGGCCAAACCATCACAGCAGAACCCTACTGTGAAGAAATCGACGAATTGTACCGAAAATTTTGTCAGATGCAGCCAACACTTATCAAAAGAAAGGGTCCGATTCCTTTGCATGACAACGCCCGCCCACACGTTTCACAAATCACTATCCATAAATTGAACGAATTGGGGTTGAAGTTCTACCTCAACCGCCATATTCTTCAGACCTTTCGCCAACCGACTATCACCTTTTCTAACATTTTCAGAACTCCCTTGCTGGAAAATACTTCATCAATCAGGACCAGGCAAAAAAGCCTTCGTGGATTTCGTGAATTCTCGACCACCCAGTTTTTTCTTTGATGGGATTTCTCGACTGCTGTCACATTGGCAAAAGTGTGCTGATTCGAATGGTGCCTATTTCGATTAAATCCGATGAGTATTAAAAAAGTTACGATCGTTTAAAGTGAAACACCCAAAACGCTGAGAACTTTCCGGACAACCTAATAGTTAGCCGGTGGCCTGTAAGCGTAACACGCAGGTTGAAGTCCCACTTGGGATTAGTTTGGCCTCAGTATTCTTGTGATAACCTCACTATAAAAAGAATGGCGCTTAAGAGTTCATTTTACGGCGTGATTCCTACACCGTTCAAGTTGATGTGTACATCAAGGCGCTTCCGTCCTAGGGCGGCTCATATACGCACCCAATGGCTCGCTCGAGTTAAGGAGTTAATGATGTCGGCGGAGATGACCGCATATAAGAGTTTTCCAACTTACTCGAAGACGTCTACTTACGTGTGATGCTCTTCCGGCAGCTCGCCGCATCGTATCCGCATCGCGTAAATTCGATCGGTCTAGTGGCATCACAAAGCACATCTTGCTGTTGCTTTTCAACGTCTCGTCAATAACGGCAACGCGATTCTGAACACGATCTTGCTCATGATCTGATTTGGCCCGTGAAAACAATCACAAGAGTCTGGTTACCGTTTTGAAATCGTAGTAACTAATGTAGTTCCCTTTGAATGGCATGGCACCTTGCATATGTAGCCGAACCTGGAAATGGTACAATTGGGCAGTATTCACACTTTGCAGTGGCGCGTGTCTACGAGCGTCATCGCGAACGATGGTTTCGACAAGATCACACCTGCTCTTCCTCTGCCTTCATATCGACACGAACTGGGTTCTGCTGCCCTCCTCGATATTGCTCTGGAGCTTGCCAAGAGATGTGAGCGCTCTGAAATTTGAAATTACTATTAAATTCTAGAAGTTGCGTCTTCGCCATACATCAAACTTTTTTCTCAGGATGCGGCAGGCATTCTGCTCCTATTTAGGTTTAATTGAATGCGGTGTGGCTTATACAGTGACCTGCGGGGACCAGACAGTGCACAAGTCAGTGTTTTTATCCTTCTAGACAAGTCTGATATAATACTTAGCATCTCAGGTGGAAGACATGGTCGCTCTGGGCGGGATTCGAGCCAGGATTGGACACGACCAAGGCGAGCGTGTCGTTTGCTTCATCATTTAATCACCTCCGCTTCATCTATACGTCAGAGTTATGCATCTACATGCGTTCGTGTGTCAGCAAGAACGAAAATTCCAGGCAGATTTTATAGCATTCCTCCTGATACAGGCCGCAATCGGGCTTGGTGGAGCCACGAAATGATTCGGAGTTGGTTCACAACCTTTCGAAGACCTTCAAACTCCTGTAACTAAACCGTTCACTTGAACACTTCGCAGCTTTACAAGTGTTTAGAAGTTACAGAAATGTAAGAGTTGTTAGTCATCGTGACATAGCAAAAGAAACTAGCCAAAGTGCGGAATGCCCCATCTTCTCACCTTGCGCAGTACTACGTCTATGGAACTCAGAAGTCCTGACTCAAAAATGACCAGTACAAACCGAGCCTTTAAAATTCCAAGCTGATTCAAACCCGTGTGGGCAGAGCAGTCCTAAGGGGGTAGCGGTTTAAGCGGAAAAAATCAACTGCCAAGAACTAAAACACGGACACAATACTTGATCAATAGAAAGAGAATAATGAAAGTGAAGTGATAAGGAAGGAAAAGTGAAAGAATTAATCCCGAAAGGTGATTTATTTGGGTAATAGCCAGATTTTCTTAAAGATTCGAAAGCTGGGTGAAATCGGATTCGTTCGCTTGCACGCGTATTGCGTCTGGTACTTGGGACCTAGACCCAGGGAGGGACTTCCCGCAACCCTGTTTTACAGTCGGTGGGAAATCTGTGAACTTCTGCTAGCTCTGATATAAGCCCTACATAACGGTGCTATAAGGTTCATAAATTATAAAGCGTCCACAGGTTCACAAGGTGAGGGAATGAAGAAAAAAGGCAAATTAGCAAAAATGCGTCTCTCGTTAACGAGAAGTAGCACGAATAGGAGGGGGGCGAGATCCTCTGCGCCATATCAACAGATGAAATGCAAGGTAAGCATGGAAAAAAAAAAAAAAAAAAAACAAATTGGGCATAAAAAAGATAAAGGGGGGGGGGTGATGCGTAGGGAATATTAATAATCTGAAGTAATGGCCACATGAAATATATACATATACACATGAAATAATCCAAAGTTTAATAGAAGAGTTCTGCAAAAGTCGCCATCAGCTGTATATTTTCCGTCTCTCACTTGACATGAAAGAGTAAAAAAAGAAAAATGAAATTCAGGAGTCGGCTTAGGAACTACTAAAACGTACCTTCGGAGGTTTGAGCACTTGTGACAGGACTATAGCGGCGATCACAGCCACAGATTACTGGCTAACACAACGAGGAATAGCAAGCATATAACAGATGGGGTAATAAAATCTGTAATAGCAGACAGCTACAACATTTATCTTTTGGGGGAACCATTTGAATTATATATTGCTATTATAGCAGTAATCATCGCAGCATGGCTAAGAGCGCCCATATTTGCTCGGAATCTGCTTTGCTTTTTTAAAGCTTCTGTTTAATTAATCAGCAGACATCAGCCCCCGTAACACATTGTTGTGAGAAGAAGGGAGTTTATCAGAGGCAAAATATGACCCCGTTCTACTGGCGGCGGGACCTCCGAGCGAGATATACCAAAGGCTCGGTGCCCCTTTGATGACCGCTACTGCGCGTGTCGTGGGCTGACTAGGCTCAAAGCCATTTTATCGTACATGCCATGGAGTCATGCATTTTGTGAAGTAGCAGTAGGCAAAATCATAAAATGCTGCAAAAATGAATGGTCCCTCCGAGTAGAATGTTGGTTGTTTTTACGGTTGCCGAGCAGCTGTGGAAAAAGGTTTTCACGTACTTTTCTTTCCATTCCTGCAGTCGATTGCGTTTATTCTTCTGAACAGGAACAGCCTGTGGAGCCACCACTACTGGTGACAGCACTACAGATGGTGCTCTTGACGAAGGTGGTAGTGTGCCAGCTGGCGCTGGAGCCGCTTTCACAGGTAACGCTTGGGAACTGTTGACCTATAAATGAATGACAAAGAAATCTTTCTATACCTGATAAAATCTGCAGGTGGTCATAGCGATTTTGGGACTAATAGACACTATGCATTCCTCAGTTTTATTCCACTGATTTTCCCCTCTAGAACGCAGCGCAGTGTGTAGAGGCAATGTTTCCATCAAAGAAATCCTGCTCGTATCAGCTTAGGCTCCTTTTCATGAACTGACGGCCTTAATGAACAGGGAACATTCTCGGTGGTTATTGAGGCGGTAGGTAGTAGGGGCAGGAATATGCATTTACAGGTGCTCGTTCATTTTTCAATGGTTCCACTTATGCTAGTTAGTTTGGTCAACATCGATGCTTATTGATATTGCCTTTTCAAGGTTTACCTCACTTTGTACGTTACTTTTCTTTTACTTTAGTTTATTTTGTTCTTTTTATTCCCAAGCAGTGGAATGATGACGTGTGCGTATGAATAAATCTCGCCCGCCACTGGTGAATTCCAGGTCGGGCACCTCTTAACTGGACGTAATCCCTTTGTTTGGCAATTTGTTCGACGCACGAGGAACTTAAGGACAGGAGGCACGACGGGGATTTCCGGCGGCTAGCCGTTCCAAGACCTCAGCAAATAAACACCTACGAGAGCCCAAGTCGCGTCACCAGCGTAGTACATATCCAGGTTCCCGTGACGATCATTCGCCAACTGCATGGAAGGAGTCACTTCGAGTTTTCGGTCAGAATTTAAACGATGTTCTAGGAGCGTATGGTGATTCAAAAGACCAAGGAGATTAAAGTGAAATGGAACCTATGTAGAACATTTTAGGCGGCAGTAACCTTGAAGGTAGTCACACCTGTAAATTTTTCAATGTGCCTTTGCTTTTTCTTTTGTCTTTTCACAATCGTGCCTCACCCTGCAAGTCTACAAGTTCCTGACTAGTTTGTGAGTTCGTGGCAAGGTTATAGTACTGGCGCCACTGGAACGCCATTTCTCCATTTTTTTTCCAAATTTTTACTAGTCATTTTGACAAAGTTGACAGGACTTTATAGGGTACTTGACAGGTAGTGACAAAGTTACACGGTGTTGACAAGGTTGTCTGATATCCATATACATCTACCAGAATTGGCATTCTGGCATTTGGCAAACGTATACAAGTGTGCCCTCAGGTCTGTCAATTTGTCAATTCTGCCAGGTAAATCCAGCGCCCCAGTATTTATCCTTTCGATTCTTACGCATTTATAACTCATTCGTATGGCCCGATTATGCATAAGTTACAGAAGAGAGTCACGAGCCATTCAATCTTTTTGGAACCAAACTTACGAATTTTTTTAAAATTTCGTAAAGCAAGCCACCGCTACTGTAGCCGCTCCAATTGGGCTGTGTTCTAACTGTCTTACCCCCATTTCGTCACCAACTGATCTCCCCCTCGTTCTCCAATCTCTGGGCTCCTTTGGAACCGAATTACAAATTTTTGAATGTTTTGTGGGAAGCACCGCAAACCTATAACACGCCCGCCCATAATGGGTGTGCCTCCGCATTTCGGTCCGAAACGATTGCTATCGTTTCCCACTTTTCCGCTCCCGGCACTATCTGCAAACCGAATATTAGAATTTTTTATAGCCCCTTACTGTCGCGCACGCCCTGTGGGCGGGACATAGTCAGTTCGTGCGTGTTCCGTGCTTCTTGGTCCACGCCTTACCCAACCCACACTTGACCCGCCCCCTCAAACTGGCTGTCCAAGTGATGCCGAATTCCCGACAGACACACACACCACACAGACGCTGAACAGCACAGACAGGCGTTGCCTATATACCAGCCCCCATAGTGTTCGAAAACCCGGAAGAGCATCGCAGGAGCACAGGACGCGAATGCCGAACCATGAGAACTAGAGCAAAAGGTTACATGAGAGCCCATAGCATGACTTTACATGCATGTGTACAACATGGTCCAACTAATGAGCTTGCAGCTCGCTTCTTGGCGCATCGCCAATCTCATCCTCGCCGGTTGCAGTTCCACGAGTGACTGCACTTCCGCGCTCGGTGGTCGCGAATGTGCTCCGAGCAAAAACCTGTGGGATAAATGAAGGTGACAGCGGAGATGTGAGGGAAAACAAGATTTACGCCAATGAAGCCTCGGCATTTTGGGGTGCGACCATGAAAGTAACTAGACACTTGTGTTTATGTCTCTCGACATGGACACTAACTGTTACCCCTATAATCACGGCCAATGCCAGTGGAGCCTTTTGTTCAGATTCAAAAAATGCGTGAGGACAATGGCCGTGAGGAACTGCGCTGCCCACAAGAATGATTGAAGCGCTCGTCTTGAACCATTAGTTCTAAATAGCAACGAAGTAGGCGTTCCAAGCAGACGCATAGCATTCGAACCAGGACCCCCAAATCAACCATACTGCTATACTGCGAGTGGAAAGCAATACTCTACACTCGATAGTGTGGGGAAGCACAATACCTCCGCGTCAACATGTGGACAGCCCTCCCTCATGATGAAGATTGTGCTTTCTACCGGTTCCTCTCCAGCCGTAACCTTAATTTGAGGACTTTCGAGACATATAGATCCCATTAAAATAAAGAGAGCCTAGGCCGTGATCGCTAATGGATCGATTGGTTGTTCCTTGAAGAAAACATAGGGACGTAATTTTGGACTAGTGGCTCTACATATGAACGAGAAAGGAATTCTAAAAAAGACCATGGTTTCTCAAAGGGCAAGTTCCTACCAGTTTTATGCGCGAGACTAACAAGTATCGATCTAAGTTAACGCTATTGGGAACTACGAATGAACTATGTAGTACGTTGGGGAATCCCCAGCAAGGAAAAGCAAGTCGACTTGCATTGCTTTGATGGAACGATGAACAGAGGTCATACTTGAATTGGAGAAAAATTGTTTTGATTGTTAACATTTCTTGGTTTTTCCTACCTTGAGTGCGCTATACCACCTTTTCTCCTTTCTCCCTCCTCCCCTCTCCTCCAACACGATACCAGTTTTATCTTATTCATGGGAGAAAACTGCGAATCTGGAAGAAAAACGGACAAGAAAAATTCCGTATTGCATGAGGTATCAGCAAATATGCGAGAACAGGATAGGCCGATGACAAAACGCGGGCGGGTAGATCAGGGGGGGAGCGTTCTACAAAAATTTTCTCCGACAGCAAGCCGCGCCATGGCTGGTGCGTTACTCTGAAGTAGCGACATTTATCAACTTTATCACCTACCATGTGTAATCTGTAGTTATCAGAGACGTAGGCGAGTTGAGACGGCGTTCGTGACGGCACCTGTTGACTGGCATTAGACGTCTGATAAATAAGCTTTGATAGCACTGTGAAAATGCAGACTTACAGTCATGTTCGCTGCGGATGCTGTGGCGTGTTAGGGGGGGGGGGATGGGTTTGGCGTGGCGGCAACCCTTCCACTACTAACTGTTGAAGAGGACAAACAACAACTCGGGGAAAAAAAGCTGGTGTTGCGCAAATCCAGCCCCCACCCCACCTAGCACGCCCCAGTATTGCGGCGAACAAAACTGTATTTATCAAAGAAAACGAGAAAAAATACACAAAAACAGCATTTGGGAAAACAACAACTAGATGTACTCAATAATCGAGCAGACTTCACAGTAAATCCAATACCGTAGCCTAATGCACCAAGGAAACCAACCTGTTTTACTTTTGGGTAGCAGTTCACTTTATGCTTGTTAAGATTTTCATCAGATTCAACGAGATTCACCCAACTGGCACGTCGCTTGCCTAGCCCTTAAGGATACTAACTCAGGACTGGAAAAGTCGATAAATCAGTAGAAAAGACGGACCTGACGATCCGGAATAGTCGCTCCAAGTGTCGGTCTCAGTTACCGTACCGCTCGCTGTGCGATACGCGGGTGGCGGACCTGAAACAGCTATGGAATCTATAGAGCCTATAGAAATCTTCCAAATTTGAAAATGGTTTGTCCTACATTTAGGGTAGGTCGGCGATTCGCGCTGGTCGAATAGGGACCATATATTGTGGTGATTCCATCACAGCAAAAGCATTGTCACATGAAGGTGACACACGGATGAGGTATATGACACCCTGAGGTCAGCCGTTGTCGATAAACAATTGCGGAACTATGCTGGCCGTATTGATTCCGTGGTCTGACTGGGACTGCCAGGTAACCTCCACCCTCTCTATTTAATTATCGCAGATGGATAAGCTCATCGGATCTCGAACAGGCAACTTGTGGGCGTGGCTTGGCCAGAAGCAGGCGACCTACGCAACAGCACGGCGTTCCTACAACGAAACTGCGATGATTCGTCTTGCTGCTCTCATGTCTGGGATTCGCTGCAAAGGGTGTCCGCATCCTGGGTTGAGCTGAACTATCTCTTCTGCGCTCAATTTTTTCGGACCCAGTGTTTGTGTAGTTGTCGAAGAATCTGCTAGATATCACTTGAATATCAATTACTACTGCTCTAGAATGGTATTTATTATTGTGGTTCAGGGGAGCGGAGGTGGAAGGGGTAAGGCTGCTGACTGACACATGCACGAAATCGTCCTTTTAGCCGAGATGACGAGATTCTATCAAGGGTTATGACATAACGGTCTGCACTATTACCAGAAGGATACTTCTAGCTTCAAGATGATCACCATGGCAGAGATAGTGGGTGCAGTGACCAAACAGCACCATTTACCATACGCGCTCTACAAGGTCACATCCCGGACAATCAGTCCTTCCACCCCGTAGTCGGATAACGTGGTACTGGACTTGTTCAAGTCTCAGCTTAGAACCACCTATTTGTGCGTGGGCTGGTTTCTGTAGTCTTTCCATAGGCCACGTCAAATGCAGAGGCCATTACGATTTTGAACAGAAATAGGTTACTGGAGCACTCCAAAATGCGGTTCAGCGCATGCATCTCCCTCTTCTTACCTATTTTCCTCTTATGCTAATCGTTCTACGAATATGTTTAGAGAAAGATAAGTCTTTTGAAGGAGAGGACTCATAAGTTTTCAAATCGAGAATAATGGGCGAAGTTCGGCTTGGTAGGGGCACCGAGTGGTACTCAGCAAAGTTCGCACTGGCCACCTAGAAGGGACCAGTTTCTTTTACTAAAATAACTCACTCATGCGGCTTCGCAGCTCCTCAACGGTCACAGCTCTTACCAAAGCAAGACCTGTTCGTTGACATGAACTAGTAATGAGATCCAGCGAAAGTGGAGAATGCCCCTCCAAGCCGAACGGCTTCAAATAATGAGACGGAAAGTCACTAGAGCATGGGAGTCTTTCATGGGTACGGGGCCGTTCACGCCTCAACTCGAGGAAAACGTACCTTGTACACTGCGACATTTTGGTTCGTGGTCGAGTGACAAGAAGTCAGATGGCAGTCGAACCATCTAGCTTCCACAATCTTTCCTGAAACTATCACGATCATTTACAGCAGTATTCATCGAGTTTTCGCCAGCACAAGCGTAGGGTCTTATACAAGCGATTGGGAATGCTCGTGGTGTTTTTTGAAGGCTGCCCGCAAGAGAGCCTAGGTCATGTCCTTCTCTCTGTCGCGATTCCAAAAGATATGTAAGGAACGGCCGGGCCTGAGTAGACGGCGTTAAAAATAGGTGCTCATACTGCGAATAATACGGTCAATAACTGAACAATGGCTACGTGGGTTGGCTGAAAACAGTCACTAAGTGAGTGGATCGGCGTGTCGAGTGCGTCTGGGCGTTACTGTAGTCGCTACGTGGTGTCAAGATAAAAACTGAAGAGTTAAGCTTCAGAATGAAAGAGAACGACGGCTCAAATTTCTCGTTTCAATAGTGCACGATCGATTTCTACAGTAGCTAGGAAGAACCCGGTCCTTTCGTTGTCGAGAAAGTTCCCAGTGGTGGCGACAGTGGTAGTTCCAATTAGGGTTTGCTATGCAGTCTCGAGCCATGAGGATAAAATAAGAAGGAAACTGGATTTTGATACTGAAATATGCAAAAATCTGAACTCGATTCCTTGTATGCTGCTCTCTGGTTTGGAGAATCATAATGTGGGCCTGGAGCTTTATAATGTGAACGCACTGGTTGTTTAGTTACCCAGGGTCAAAACATTTTAAGGCCTCAAAAAAGATTGACAATATGAAGTTTCTCGATTACAAATGAAACCTTTCATTGTAGGCCAAACCAGTTTCATAAATTCGAAGAGGTGAATGTGGTCCGATACGCCTTACATGATGCGAAGGTAATTCTAGTGATTTTTCTAAGCGTATACTACTAGTTACGTGGGAAGAGATGCAGTGGTAAATAACCCTCTTTCGGGCGCATGTTCAGAGATGAAATCCAGGATCGGCTCCCACTTAGGTTAACCAAGCCTTACTTCCATGCGGAGCTGATGAGTAGTGGCTCCTCAACTCTGTTAGACGGCACTGCAAGAGCCGCTATGATAAGCGCTCGTTCTGCATTTGGCGGAAAATTTTGCAATATACGACCCCCCCCCCTTCCCCATCCCATCATAGGCGCCGTTTTCCTGACTTTTCCCATCTTCCAATCACTTTTTCAAATTTTTTGCAAAAATTCCTCCACCTTTTTCTCGATTTCAGAGGAACTGATGTCGAGCAGATGATGCCCGCGAAAAGGAGGAACTCGAGAACTTTTCCCTTCAGGAGCGCGATACGCCCAGGGGAAAAAAATGTAGTATCGACCCCCTAATGGGGTTCCCAACAGTAACTTACGGTATGAATGCCAAGCAAGATGGTTTCTGCATTTCTGCAGCGAGTTAATCATTAATAACAATTCCTTCAGTAAGTAAACCAAATACCTCTGGGATGGAGACGGGGCGTGGTTGCTTACTTCATTTCAACCTTATATATGACTCTTTTCGTGGGATCAGTTCGAAACAACTGCAATCCTGTTTTTTCCTGAGTAAAGGCAGATTCACTCTTGTCCCACGACCTACAAGCCTTTCCCACGCCCACATGAAGTGTGCAGGTACGCCTCTACCTTCTCATCTTTGGGATATGGAGTGCAGTTGATTCCGTTTTATCTCTAAAGAAATTACTGCTTTTATATGAGGAACTGGTTCAAAGAGCACCGTATAGGCCGAGTCATAACATCTGATGAAGGTGTTATAGCGCTGGGATTCCTAGTGGCCTAAAAAGTCGAAAGCTTGCTTTTTCATTTACAAATAAGCATCAAACTCGGTTCTCTGAAGAGCTTGCGCTTCAAATTTGTCTAATGAACTTGATTGACTCGTTTTATAGACTCCTCATATTTATTTGCACACTGAATTATTTGGGTACTACATTGATGTCGGCTGGCAGGTGGCGCGAGAACGACTTTGTTTGCATACGTTGCACTGACCAGAAGCAACGGCCAGTCGTCAAGAGACAATTCTATTTCAACCTCTTCAATGACGTCACGTGGCCACAATTTATGATCTGCTTTTGAATAAGTGAGTGTTAACGAAGTACTAGCCCTATAGCCCGATAGAGGTGTGATTAACGGCGGCGAGGTGGCTAATCCTTTGATTGGCCGATGTGTGGCTGCCACGACAACTGACCACCACAACCCTGATTAGACCAGCTGAACCAGCAGACACCAGGGGACCATGTGAGCAGAAGAGAGAAATTATATGAAAGTCCAAAGTTAGGGCTAGGTCAGAAGGTTTTGTAGGAAGGTCGGGACCATCCTTGGTCTCTTAAACCCACTTGCGCTCGTTGGTTACAATGGGCAAATATCTTGACTTGTTCTGTTTCCAACTAAACACATGCGAGATGGAAATTTACCAGTTTCTCTGTACCCTGCCTCCCTTAGGTGAAGACACCATTACTAAGCACGGAAATGAACAAGCAGGCGCTGTTTGGCGACGGGAAGGGCATTTTGCACTTTAACGACTTCCCATCGACGTGTCGACCCATCTAGACAGCCTCTCGAGTTGACAGGTTTTACCATGATGGCTTGACGAGCTTGCTCCAGCTTCACAAGAGTTCACAGGTTTCACCAGAGTGAGACTTGTAAACCAGAACTAGTGAAGCAACGAAAGTGCAAAATGCCTCCCCCCCCCGTCGAACTGCTCCGAACAAGCATTGTATTTTCAAGAGAAGTTGGAGATTTTCAAGACCAAGTAATCTACATAAGGAGAAGGTATTCCAAAAGCTTATAACGCTGGAAAGTCAAAGTTATGGGTGCTCTCCCGCACGAAGAACCGAATCTGGGCGTCTGGGAAGGAAGGGCCGCACGAATGCGCTTGAGGAATGTTCTTTCCCCCGAATCTAACGAGGGAAACATGATGGACGGGATAAATCCCATTGTTCCTGTAGATCAGTAAAAGCTTACGGAAGATTCCTGATAGAAGAAAATCAAAAGCCCTGTGAAGACCGTTTTCTTGTTGCCCGAGAATTTCTAGCGCAACCAGCCTTACTTGCCTTATTAGTTACAAATAGAGAAAGCAAAGCGAGGCACTGAAGGAGTACAAGAAAAATCTTCCTCATTGAGCTGAGCGTTCAAACTATTGGGCATCAGTGAAAAAGGTTTCATTGAAAATAACCGCGGGTTTTCGGAGAGCATCCTCTATTCCACTTGTAAAGACCGTCCCTCGATCTGCTGGAGCGCATTATGAATGGAGATATCAGGAGCGTCCAATCAGAACATTGGTAGCGAAGGACGTCCAATCTGTAGTGAAGTCCAGCAGTCTATGGAAACCAAAAAGAAGGAAAGAAGAAAGAGAAAGAAATGGAAGAGGAACTGAATTCTTTCCACTTTTCAAGAGAAAATAAAATGGATAAGGACAGAAAGATCTGCGGGAACTGTCCCTTTCTCAGCCTTGGCCTGTGCGCATGCGGCACGAAGGGAACTCAGAACCTAGCAAACGAAGGAACTGCTGCATGCTAATGTCTGAGCTCCTGTGACACAGAAGCGTGACCCTACGCAGGCAAGTACATGATGGAACCGTTGGCAAAAATTTAGCACTTTGTGCCAAAAACATAACAAAGAACAGATTCGAGCTTCGATAGTCGACCATACAGCACTATGACAACAAAAGACGGGCTAGGAAGAGATTGGTCCAAACGTAATGCCGAGATGGTCCAGGTAGCCGCTTGGAGGCAGGTTGGAACGGGTCAGTGCGAGTCGCGCACCCGTATAGGTTTTGACGGCTAGCCTCATAGGCAAATATTTGGTAAGAGCGCACCTCTGAATTAATGAAGAGACTATGGGTTTCTGAGAAGGTTTAGAGAAACAGGCAACGAACACTTCCTAAAGCTTGTAAACTTCGTCGAGACGTCAAATTTCGGCCAGCTGGGTAGGGTTCAGAGGACTGATCGCTGTTGAATAGCCAGAGATTAGTCGGATCATCGCTAAAGGCCACTACGGGTACTGTGCGTTGGTAATACGGTAATTACTGTCGGTGTACTTCTGTAGCGGCCCTCTAACCGTTATTCAGGCGATCTTCGTTGCCGCCTAAGAACTTCTGTTGAACCGAAATGAAACTCTATATTTTTTTTCATGGCGCAGCTTTATAGGGGTGGAGCTTCCAAGATCACATAGATTTTGGTGAGCAGGATGGTTCTTCTGTGTTAAGTGATCTGATCAGAAAAAGCGCTCAGCATTCCACCAATCGTGCGCTCGGACGTTCCACGCATTCTACCTCTGGTATCTGTAGCATTTGTCGCTCCTAGAATGTAGAATGCTTGTAGAGCCACTCGATGTACGCTCCATATCCCTGAGATGGGGGCATGGCAGCGACGTCACCTCAACATGGCCTAATATTCGTTTTTGTGAGATAATTCCTGCCAGCACAACTGTTGTCCTGCTATGTGCAGGACGAAGACATGCTACAAGTGCCTAGAAAGAAAAGTGGCGCAGTTTGTCGACGAGAGGGCATTTTGCTTTCCACAGATGTGTCGACCCGGTAGCCGTTTCTCGAGTGAGTTTTAGGATAGTGGCTAGACGATCTTACTTCAGCTTCACAAGAGTTCACAAGTTTTACCAGAGTGAGATTTGTAAACCGGAACTAGGGAAGCAATGATAATACAAAATGCCCCCCCCCCCCCCCCGTCGACAAACAGCGCCAGAAAAGTTTCACAAGCGTAGCCACTTCATATCTCGGAGATGGAAAGGCGCAGTTGCGTACTTCAAACGCTTGCACGCCCTTCCTATCTCCGGGATATGAAGAGTACACGGCAGTGCTTTTGTTCAGCATCACGGTTCCACTTACATGATCATCGCAACGTCAGCCGATTCCTGGTTTGGTCAGTTCGAGCAAGATTCTGTCTCGGAGACGATTTTATAGGAAGCGTAATATGCGCTGCTTTTGCCGCTTCCTCTGCACTAGGTGCGACATACATAAACCGCGGACGAGTGGCGCTGAGTGGGCTGATGAAATAACTCGAAAAGTGAGCCGAGATTGAGGTCAGTTTTCAATCGTTCTCTGCATGACTCGTGCCACTGACCACTGAGCTTCTGCATTTCATGGTTTATGTATGTCGCACCTTGTGCAGAACAAGCTGCAAAAGCAGCGCATATTACGCTCTCTATAAAATCGTCTTCTGGACAGAATCTTGCAAAGCTGTGAGGTGAGCAGCTTCATGTCGGTGCATCTATGCATTACATTTATTTGCGTTCTGGTAAACAATGAATTCCTTTTAAACGAGAAAAACAAAAGTAATCGCTTCCCAATGCGCTAGACACAGTGGATGATTCGGCACGCTATCCTGAAGAAGGATCGAAATAACGATTCCTGCTTGATTGATGCACCAGTACTTGAATATGGTAAGAATTATAACAATGAACAAGTGCCTATAAATGGCACTGAAAGATTTGCAGTCAATATTTATTTGAAAACAAAGTAAGCACGCTTCATACGTCATAAATCCATCAGTGAACTGTACTGTTTGTTTTCGGATTTGTAGTGGAGCTTGACTACATCAAAACGGTTCACGCTGTCTGTGTTCGAGTACGGTGCTTATTGACGATACTGCTGCTGAAATTTTTTAGATAAACTTTCACGAGCAGTCAGACAGTCAAACAAAAAATCCAATTGCCGCTCACTGGGAGTAGGCAGACATGAGGACCTTTACACAGTAGGTAAGTAGCTCTCAACGGCTAGATCAATCCATCCCCGTCGAGATCTATAGTTGACTCGAACGCCTTACAAGAAAGAGCATTTCGCGTGCCATCTCAGGCATGATAGGAGGGTCTACTGTACACGAGGCTGATACAAATTCAAAGCAGTCGGTTTCGATCTCTGTTCGTAAGGTTTCCCCTATCCGCAGTCCTGTCCACTAATTTACGTCTTCAAAAGTAGCGGCATCTAAATTTGACTAAAGGAGTGGTTTTGAAGGCATAAGGCGCGATAATTTTGTGCTAAAATGGTAGCAGGGTGCTATATAATGGGAAAATGGTAAAAAAGTGAAGTGAAACGCTCAGAAATCTGCGAAAAAAATGTTTCGTTCTACAGGACACTGGAGGCAATTTTGGACGAGTTACCCGTCGGCATCGTTGCAATAACCGCTACGGTAGCTGCGGCTGCATTTATGTACCCATATGTCCATGCAGCATCGCAGCCGTTTCATATCAATCCCTTCGCTTCATACTATAGTTCACAAATGGAGCAATACGAGCACCAGGCACAGTCGTTCATTTGTGGGCGGGAGTGGGAGGGGGGGTGGCTATCCGGGTCGGTATGTTGCAGCCTAATAGGGCTTTATGGGTACCTTCCTTGGGAAAGGAGCTACGCAGCGCCTGCTGAGGGGCGCCGAATTCCTGCTATCCTGTTATTAATCCTATACGTCTTGAGGATTCATCGTACCATTAAAAGGCGCGCCCTACTTCAGAGATGGTTAGTTGTGCGGCTCAAATTCTAATGACAAGATGGCGAATAACACAAAAGAGGAGATTTTTCAGGTGTGTTCAATAGCTGCAGTTTCTGAAATGGTCCCTTAGCTGCTGCGAGTGTTAGTTGGTACTGGCATCACCTGAGTTTGCTCTTCGTATCCATAGCCAGGTGGAAGAAAGTCGTAATGAAGAGGAGATGCTTGCGTCATCATGGCAAAGTCGCCAAGAAGTGCTGCCTGTACCAAAACAGAAATTGATAAATATACATGAAATCAATACAAATCGAATATCTGCTGACACTGATCTGAGCTTTACTGTAAGGGAAGTAGGGTTGAAAGAGCTGCGAGTAGTAGTAGTGGTCTGCCTGTCCCTTCGGGTGGTATCATTCGTCCGAATGTGATCGGATAGCATTCTGAAAAAGCATGTCAATCCTTAAGTGACAGAATTCACAATGTTACCTGATAATTGATGATGCTGCGTGCTCGGCGTCGCTGAACAATGTGGGTGCAACTTACTTTGTTCTCTACAGTACCCGCTAGTCACAGTCATTGAGCTCATTCCTGTCCCACTTTTTTCTGCATTCTTCACTGACTTATCCGAAGACCATTCTCGCGATCAATTATTTTGCGAAAAGGGTCTTCAAGTATGAGCCAGTAGCCCATAAATGGAGTCGCGCTACCGTTCTCTGAAGCGCACATGAGATCATCCCATGACGCTGCAGGCGACACGCACGGTAAATAGCGGTGCAATTTGTGTCGTGTAGTGTGAAAATGTTGGAGTAGGACAAGATCACGCATTTCTGACCGCTTTATCTCTCACGTTTGTGTGACGAAAATCTACCATGCGGCCCTGGCACAGCATTGCATGGGGAGTTTCACATATCACTGCGATCGCATGGAGATCCTCTTGACGAGATCTTTCTTCCCGTAATATTTCACTATTGGAGGCTGCCTTCCAGTCTATTTCTGAGATCTCTATATCAGAATGTGCTCGTCTTCTCACGGTATTTTGATGCGTCAATAGTAAATTTAATGGCGCTATGAAATACTGATTGCCACATTCAGAGATTAAGAAAGTGAAATTGCTACCTGTGCCTTGCAAGCGAGCTCTGGACGGTCAAAGTTTGCAATGATGCAATGCTCTGGTAACACATAAGAAAATTCAGCTTGTTCGGCTTGAAGGGGGGCACTTACACTTTCTTAATCCCTTTTGTTAGTTCGCGTCAACAGTCTCCTTTCGTAGGATCTGCGAATTCCTGTGAAGGTGCGAAATGGTGCGAGTAAGCCACTCTGGTCACAAGATTGTATAGGTTTTAGCTAGATGGCGTCTGCAAACCTAACTGGGTGCCATTTGGTGTCCCCACTGAGCCGAACAGTTCTGCAGGTTCTGGCGTCTCCATTTAGCTGGAATTTAGCCCGCCCTCGGAGTTAGCTGGACTCTCTGAACACGAATAGCATGACTCCAACGCGAATATCCAAGGCGGCCATGCCCCAGGCGTTCAGCGAGCAACGAATTGACAGCGATCAACACTTTAAGCCATTATGACAGTCTATAATTCGATTGAGCAATTCAGACTACATTTTTTTCATTTCTACATTTGCGACCAGCATTCCAAACTCCACCGATATAATTAAACTGGGTATCCATCGAAACTTTCATGGAAAGTCAAAACCATTTCGGGCTTGGTAATGCCACAAAAGTTTTTCTACCTTTGGAGAGGCTATAAATTTCTTTTCTTACGAGTTCTGTCTTCTTGGTGTTCAACTGCTGTCGAAAGGTGCTGAGTACAGGTACAGGAGAGATTAAC
>MU947864.1:0-10286 GCA_036418165.1 Cooperia oncophora
TTGTTAGCGAGACGATCACCAAATAACCTTACAGGAAATGTGCTTGCTAGAATAACTATCATATTTGAGATGGCTAGTAATATTTGTCCTTCAATGCAAATCCCACCAGAAACAAAAATTGCAGTTTTTACGACTGTAGCACTCTCTTTTAGTATCAATCTCTTCATTTCTAAATTACGAATCCATAATGTGCATATTACGCTGTAAAAATTTGCTTGCGTCACCCTTTGTAGTCCACGGGTAATATAAAGAAACCGGTTCTCCATCTGCTTTCGATTCCAACTTGGAATAGGTTTATTTCACAATGAGGGGCACTCTGAACTTGTGCAGTATTTTCAGAAGCAGCGAAAAAAATTATAAACAGATATTGTAAATCAAATCAACCCTTGTCGAGTGAGGAGCTCTAGTGGGTTTGGTTAGCTTAACAATTGTCCGGTGATATTTTTATGGGACCTCGAAGGCAGTTGGCACGATAAATTCCTAAAACCGAGTAGGATTAATACGCCTGGCAGGACGGAATTCCGCGACCCTGAGCAGGCGCTGCGTAGCGCCTTTTCCAAGGAAGGTACCCTTATAAGGGCCCTATCAAGCTACAACATACCGACCCGAACGCCCACCACGCCCGCCCGCCCACAAATGGACGACCGTTCCTGATGCTCGTATTGCTTCATTTGCTAAGTAAATTATGAAGCGAAGGGATTGGTATGAAGCGGCTGCGGTGCCGCGTGTGTGCACACATGCAGCCTATCTACCGTAGCAGTTATTGGCAAGATGCCTACGGGAAACTCGTCCGAAATTGCTTCTTAGGTCATTAAGGGAAAAGGCTTTTCAGGTTTTTGACCGTTTCACTTCGCTTTTTCGCCATTTTCCCCACTACATAGCACCCCTACTACCATTTTAGACCGAGTACCAAATTATCGTGCCAACTGCCTTAATCGTGAACGCTGGCCAGAGAGATTGAGGACACTCGTCCAGAAGCATCACGGATAGAAAAGCTGGGATCTTGTTCTATCCTAAACTCCCGGTGTAAATGAGGTGCGAAAAAAAACGAATATCACTGTCACCCCCACCCCTTGCGCTTCCCTACTTACCATAATTTTTTTGGTGGGTGCGGTTGTTTTATATGAATGACATGACCTACACACTGGCTTATGAAGGCCAGCCGATGTAGAGACCGGTTTCGCTGGTATGGCGCCAAGAATTTTCGACCACTGAACTGGAGTGACGCACAGCTCACTTTGTCTGGGTGGACTCCGATTTGGACTCAGAATGCAGCATCGTGATGTGTGAAATGGCGGTGTTATTACCTATGGTGACATCAATCATTCTCCATGCTACATCGATTCATCTTCTGAACTTCCCGATCCTACTTTCCCAATTATCTCAAACAGTTCCAAAATTTCGTAAAAATGAACTGGCGACTGAGGCTGGAGCGAGGGAGGAAAGGAGGAAGTCACTGGATTTAGTCAATAATTCAACTGATATATATTTGTGCCACTTCGCATCGGACGCCATTCCAAATAGAGCCCTTCCTCACAAGATACGACTCCCGGTGCCTGCACTTCTGATTCATTAAATATCCCCGTCTCAAGGAGGCAACGTGAACTAGTGAAATTAAAACACTAACGAAACAAGACACAGTCAATAGATAAGATAATAAGATCGCAGAATGTCAATCGGACCTCAGCAAATGTTTTCGTTGAGAATTTTCAGCACTCCTTCTTTACCGGGACTTTTATGGTTAGTCCCCGGTTAAGAAGGAGTGCTTAGCCTAAACCTACAACGGGACAACTGTGAAGCAGTGGGCCGATGTAGTCTGCCTACGGCATAGGGCGAGTAGGCTGCTGGAAGGGTGAAGCAATCGCTCAAATACAGTTCCAAATGCTTTGGGTGCACTGCACCGGAATACTACATCTTGATGTGGTGGCAACGGGAGTCTGATCTTGAGGAATTCTTTTCCAGACGGTAAGGGTAAACCTATATAAGAAGCTCAAGGAGATTTCATTTCATGATTTTCTTAATTCTCAAGCTATGGTCCAGCAGAAAAAAAAGGCTAAAAGTGACTTGCACTACCGAGCATAAAATGAAGAATTCATCTCAGGACTACAACATGCATTTCGTCTTACTCGCCTGGAACTTTTCGGAGTTGTTTTATGCACACATTTACGGCTCCAAACTGTTTGCACCACTATCGCTCGCCCAGTGTTCAAGGTTAAAGATACATCTGTAGTTGTAACTAAAGAAGTTTTCAGGTCACACATGCAACGCTGTGTGTTGGGTGGAGCCGCGTCGGCGTCGCGTGCATTCCGCGCCTCGGCTAGTATATCGGCTCGGACGTTCCGCTACGATGTCTTCGCTGACAGGCATATCGGTCCAAGCCGACTAGAGAAACAACAGATGCTGGATTTCCTTGGGTTCAATGTAGGCCATTTCTTTAACGGCTCTGCCTTAAATTCCTTGGCCTGTGCTAGCCACTCAGTAAAGCAAGGCAAAGACTGAACCATACTTATGAGTATGCCTCTAGTTTACTTGGAAGCTAACTGATATGTGCGTCCTAGTTTACAAACCCTCCCTATTTGCCGTGGAGTGTATCATTTGGTGCCCTGGGCAATGAGTCCCACGCTGGCTCCCAGCATGGCTTCCGTCTACCGGTGTATTGACCAACAACTGTCGCTCCTTTTGCTTTAAACATTTTGCTCTGTGGATATACCCTAATCTGTGCCAGGGAGCGACAAAACACTTCTTTTTGAAATCTCATTCCATTCTAGGCACGGCTGGTTCGGAGAGAATAGATAGAAGCCACCCACTCCATCCCTTAGTGACTTTTCCCTCGGATCAAAATCCTTTAAAGCTGGGGGAGTCAGTTTTCGGCTACAATTATTTGTTTCATTGGAGTAAAAAGCTCTGCCTAGAATCATCATTACCCGGAACAGGAAAGATTCCTGCAGTTGAGAGACATTCTGCTGTCTTAGTCTGTCCGCTGCTTGGTTTTCACTTCCAAAGCTTGAAGGTCCTTTTGATTCCCCAGTGATACCTTCGGGCGGCTACGCTCACCAGATCGTCCACCCGCTGCCGAAACTTCTTGTTCATTAACTCTGAAAAATTGCGGAGGTTCCAGTTCAACATGTCACTTGCTTATCTGATTTGAACCTTATGAATATTTCAGACGCTGGACAAATTAACCAACACCAATGTGCCGAACCAGATCAAACTTGAGAAGGAATTAGGTACGTTTTTCTTTTCGGAATCTAATATATACCATTTTTGCTATGAGTCGAACACTTTTCAAGCCAAAGCGGACACTTTTCAAGAAATGGGCAGTCGATCAGCTACATAGAAGATCACAGTAGATACTGTGGAAGCCTAGCCCCTCCCCCCCCCACTCCCACGGCGTGCGTGAAGCGCATCCTAAGCGCAAGCATTAGAGAAACTTTAATGTACTATTTTATGCAAGCAAAACGGGCTTAAACTTGACCATATTTTGCGTTGATTTTCGTTTTTCATGTCTAGTTGAGGAACACCACCAAACTATGCGTACTCAACGATGAAACTAGAACAGAGCCGAATGAGATTGTTGAAACGCTTGCCTTTTTGTGGCATTCCCAGAAAGCTCAGCAAAAATGAACTTATTTGTGTGGTCCATGCATGAACCCCTCCTACATCATGCAACCGTTCCCAAAAAGCTCCCTATATCCTGAACGACCTCTTTCGTGAGCAGGCGGGAAGTTGCTGGGTGACTGGGTGACGAGTTCTGAGCTGCTCTCCAGACTGCTAACGACTGCGGAACAACTGAAATCTTGCTGCCATAAAACCTACTTTTATATACTATAGCGCTTGGGCGGGGCTTGTAGATTCAAGCGAGATCACTGCGTTCTGCTGAAGAAAATTTCGGAAGTACGCCCCTCCCCTCCTAATTCCTTCCTCTTAATACGACCCCCTTCCATCCTACCTACCACTTCCTCAGATTTTCCCCACAAGACACATCATTGGTTAAGAATTTGGTAACATCCGTTCGATCCCATCTGCTCCGAATAGCCTACCAAATAAGGACCCTCCCTCTTTATAGCGTCCGCTGAAACAAGGAAAATCCATAACCATTTAAAAAAATTCTCTAAGATTATATACGACCACGACCCCCTCCCCTCAACGATCAGATCCAGATGCGCCCCCCCCCTCGCTGGGGACTCCCCGACGTAGGACGTGCCCTGGTGTAATCGAAACTAACATTTATCAAAATAGCACTACTACTTACAATTCCAGATTTGCCAGAAGCAGTGGACGAGTACAGCATGTTACGCGAACTGAAGAAAATTTCGGAAATGAACAAGGTTAGTAGAATGACTTCCAAGGGTTAAGAAGGCGTTCAGGGTAATGCACATAGGAACGTTCAGGTATACCGTTCTTATATTGGAATGGGCTACTACGACACGATCGTACCAGCCGTCATCCTTCGAAATATCACTCAGAATATCGGATGGTGAGCTTTTTCTGTGGCCTCTTGCAGTTCTCCCTATAGCGTCTTGAACTCTCAAGGCTTCTAAGGAGACGAACAGAATGGTTCCAGTTATAGGAGAGATTTATGTGATAAGGTTAGAAACTATGTACTTCAGAAACGAAAACGAGTAGAGGGTCCAACCGTTCTAGACGCGCGCGGTCGCGTTGCGCCTTTGCTCACTTTTCCTTCGCACTGGTCCCTTGATCGCGCTCTCTAGAATATCCCTTGATCCTTTTGCGAACTACTGATATTATTAATATACTAGTATGTTACTGTCAGTCAGGTATGCTGCAAAAAGTATACTCCACATCTCAGAAATGGCCAGTGTGGCCGCGTACTTGATTTGAACGTGGCAGCGCCTGCGCTTCTGGTGGGGTAATCTCATTTGAAACGACTGTGATCATGCCTCAGTACGGCAGGACAGGACGATAGCTTCCTCGAATGGCAAGTTCCCACGCAAAACTGATCCTGCGATAAGCTCAGATGAATTACGCAGCCACGCCCTATCCATCTCCGGGATATGAATAGCGTGTACACGAATTTATTCCAATGATTAATTGATATAATTAGATGAATAGCCTATTATTTGTTGGTTTTTTTCATAATCTTAATGTCTAATGTATAATGTTTACTCTACACTTTTTTTACAGGATTTCGCAGTACACTCCTTATCAGGCGGAAATCTCACAAGGTCGTCTTGAATCCCTATTGAACTTCCAGACCATGGTAAGTCTTGGCAATCAGATGTTACAGCCAATAACTGGACCGGGCTCGATTGTTAGGATAATTCACAAATACTTACAATCTTTCTAGATTGCGGATCTCACCGGTCTTCCATCGACTAACGCCTCTCTTTTGGATGAATCAACTGCCGTGGCAGAAGCGATTGCTTTGGCGTCGAGAGCCACGAAGAAGAACAAGGTGAGTTTTTTGGTAGGAAATAGAGCCGACGGGCTCTCCTCAAGGGAATGCCGGCGTTTTTAATTCCTTTCTTTCGGAAAGGTGCAGATTAGCAAGCTGAGGTTCGCTAGTTAAGTTCTTCAATTGTTCTCATTGTGTTCAGGTCTTGCTCGATCCATACCTTCACCCACAGAATATCGACGTGGCCAAAACGCGCAGTAGGTTCGTAGGCCTTTTTAAAACTTCACGCATTCATTAATCGGCTTATTTGGCTGCTGACCCGGTCCACTCTGATTCAATGGGCGGAGAAAGGACACCGTTGCGCTCTTTTTATTGGTGCATGCTGCCCTCTGAGCAGAAAGACACAGTAGGTGGCTATCTCTGCCAATACGACCAGCGCTGACTGTGGCTTCAAAATCAATTAGAATGGGCTCTTGGAATCCGTAGAAAATATAAAAATTGAAAGCCCTGATGTTCAGCGCTCTTGGAATCGAGTTGAGCGAGTTGAACTTCGATCAGTGCAATATTAGCAACGATGTGGCAGCTGTAGTCGTACAGTACCCAGACACTGAAGGGAGGATCCGAAGCCTTGAAGGGCTCATCGCCAAGGCTCATCAGCAAGGGGTGGGTGTTTTAGAATTCTGTGTATTTATATCAATGTTGAATTGGCGTTTCATTCTATGCGGTAAGGCAAAAGTCCTGCTCCTCCTACAGAGGCTTCTGATTTCTTTTCGAAAACGTTTCTTGCATTCGCCGTTGAAAAGGCAGATAAATTGCTGAGCAGAGTAGATTCCACTCGTGCTCACGTCTGAGTTTCAAACATTCTCGTTCGCTGCGCATGATGGGCGCGTCGGCTGAGGCTGGATTTATTACGCTACCAGCCCGTTCCACACCAGTTGATGAAGCGGATAAAGCCAAGAACAATTTGGAAGATAAACGACTGTCTATCGAACTAAGTATACAGTCTTGTCTCTTGCCGAAACAAGAAAAGAAATGGGATGGCGTTGCGCAAACTCATCCTCTTAATACGCCCCATCGTCCGCAGCGAAAAAGACTTTGGGTGGCCAAAGGTGTTCTCCAAGTCGTGCGTATGAACGAAAACTTGGACGGAGACCAGTCAAGCGCTGAGCCTTCATCACTGGTGCGCCAGCGGTGCATCAGTGGAAGACAGAATAATTGACTGCTTGCGCCCGTGTCTAGGCACAACAGCAGCTTCTTTCATTCTAAGGAGAGACTGCAATTTCTTTCTTGAAAGTGAGGTGAGAAGGAAACACTGGTGACGTTCGGAGCAAATGTGCACCTTAACACCCGGAGACGAGGTAATATGCGCGTGAGCTCAGCGCGTTCACCCTTTGCTATCCCGCTTTTCGAAATTTATGCTTAAGATTTTATGAGAAAATCAATGTGTTTGTCCAATTCGTCTCCCTGTAAGACTGTGGTAGAATATTGCGGGACTTATATCCACAATTTAGGCACTTGTGGTGCTGGTTTGTGACCTGATGGCGTTGACAATTTTGAAATCTCCTGGCGATCTTGGCGCTGATGTTGCTGTTGGTTCAGCCCAGAGGTGAGCTTTTTGACTGTGAAACTATGGAAATCCGAAAATAAGCGCTAGGAAGACCACCAGGTTCTGGTCTCTTATTTGGTTGAAAACGAGGCTAGAAGAAGAGAAGTTTCATGTGGACTTGAAGACAATCAGCTTGACGGTACTAGCATAGGATTGTTACAGATTTGGTGTTCCGCTCGGATACGGTGGACCTCACGCAGGTTTTATGTCAGTGAAGAAAGACGCGAAAAACACACTCGGAAGGATGATGCCAGGACGGATCATCGGAGTATCCAAGTGAGTAACATAGTTGGCGACTCATGTGATGCTTGTCGCGCTCTGTGTCTTCTGTCTGCCGCGTGCCTTTCATCATATGAGTTGGAAGCGGTTTACGCTCAGCATGTGGGCGGGGTAGGGCTTTGTGCTTTCCTAGCCTGAGGAGTTACTCTTTTCTGAGTCGGTGACGAAGAGGTTGACGTCAGTGAGAGACAGATTATGGTAGGCTTTTATCTGCCTACCCGCCTGGCGTTGAATGTGCCTTCAACTGAATGACTCCAGTGATCAATAGAACCTTTTTCAGAGGAGCGAATGGGGAAACAGCACTTCGACTGGCTCTTCAGACGCGTGAACAGCACATTCGTCGTGACAAGGCTACTAGTAATATATGCACTGCCCAGGTGGGTTCCTTTACTTACCTGGTCTCTAATCGCCTACCCGAAGGAGCTCACTTTTTACTGCAAAAACGGTCGGGCGTTGAGTGGGAGTGCGAATCGGCATTCTCAAAATTCGCATACTCGTCCCCCTCTATTTAAATGCAGTTTGCAGGCTCTTCTCGCCAACATGTCTGCGATGTACGCGGTATATCATGGACCGAAACGACTCAGCGAAATTGCACGAGCTATTCATAAATCGACAGCTTTCCTAGAATCAGGTTGGGTCCATTGTAGCTTTTGTTGTCAATCTCCTATGAAAGATTCCAAGGTATATAGCACAAGAAGAAAAGGTGTTCTTTTTGCTCTCCTTCTTTACTTTCAGCCTAACGTAAGCCCTAGCCTCCTCGTGTTAAGCCTCTCTCGTTGTGATTCTCGTTGGCTTTTGCGCGCTCTGCATTTCCTGAGTAGTCTAAACTTTCAGTGTTTACGGTATCATGCGCTACATCCTTCGTAGGGGTCTCCTACTGTCAACGGGCTTTTCTAAAGCCACGTTGACAGTAGGGAGCTAGAACCACTGACATTCTATTTGATCTGTCAGCTTGCCTCCTTTTTATTAACCGCATTAGAAGGGAGGAATTAATTAACAGAAGCCTACTGGCTCTCTTTCTCACCGGTATATCCGCCCGTACCATTATGAACGTTACTTTTGAGCAGTCCCCATATTTCAATTTTTCCTACTTCTTTTTCTCCTAGCGCTTGCCTCCAAAGAATGTTCAGCCTTAACCTCGCTTCAGTGGGGTCTTTCTCAATGACTTCTTTCCATCTCTCTCTGGGACTCCTCCGTCGCTTGTCTGAAACTTCGAACTCCACCGCTGTCTTTAGCTGGTGATCTTCTATCCTTCTGAAAACGTTCCTGTAGACTGAAGGACGTTTTCACTTCACTTATTCAAATGAGTCGGTCCCTTCGAACAGTCCTTAACAATTTGTTTCTGCAGGATGTCAAGACGTTTTTTTCAGAACTGATCAAAGCTGGTCATGCCATTGCGCACAAAGACTTCTTC
This sequence comes from Cooperia oncophora, assembly GCA_036418165.1. Classification (NCBI taxonomy): domain Eukaryota; kingdom Metazoa; phylum Nematoda; class Chromadorea; order Rhabditida; family Trichostrongylidae; genus Cooperia; species Cooperia oncophora. The sequence continues at coordinate 8,656 of MU947864.1, forward strand.
GACACGTTGAAAGTTACTGTCAGTGATCTGTCGTCGTTCAGGCAAAGAGCAGAAGAGAAACAGATGAACTTCAGGTTAGAGACCATTTCAGCAAAGAACTTGAAGTTCTCAACATCGAGAGTCAGTGGGCAGAACCTTTTTGCCCCTCACCGCTTCAATGCAGTAAGTGCGCTTGATCGGAGGCAGGACAGCAGCGTTGTTATGAGAAGATTGTTAGACTATACTCCTCTACCGGTTCTTCAGTGGGTGACTGCCTAGAAATCGCACTGGAGATCCTAAGCGCATCCAGTACGCGTTTCAGTGAAAGGCCCGAGAAGATGCAATATATGCCCAACGAAGTTGGACTAATATTGGCGGCTAATTCGCTTCATCACAGTGGCTGCTTCCACTTACGAAGCCGAGCGCTAGGCTGAAGCGATCTCAGCAAGAAAGTCACCATAACGCTGCGTTACATAAATGTTAAAATAATGGGAACTAACCGACTTTGGTCAGTTTGAAAATGCCACCCTTCCCTCGCTCAGTTCCTCTTTACATACCCATTGGATCTTGAGGGTAGCTCATCGGTTCTTCTGAGGTAGCTGTAGTAACATAGAGCCTTGGAATCTTTACATTCTATTCAGATACTTTGCCGATGGTTCTGTTGGTGTTTCGCTGGATGAGACGACGAAGCCGTCTGATCTTGTTGACTTGCTCTATGTCTTCAACGGTGGCACAAAGCTGTCTGAGGTAGGGTTTTATCTCATAGAAGTCTTTTGGAGATTGTGAAAACCCAACATGATTTCTGACGGATTTTGCGTTGATAGGCGTTTTTACGGCATTCTTCTACGGCATATGGCTGCTGAGCTGCGCTTTATTTTGTGTCTGTCTTTTGTAACGAAATTCGTAGATCCTGCCGTAATAGCAATGGGGCATGGGTTTTAGGGAGTTACTGATAGTGAGTGCTATCAGTGGATGGTGGCAGGAAGGGACAACAGCTGGTTGCAAAATAATAATAAGTAACTCATCATCTTGACATCCAATTTTATGTTGTGCTTTCAGAACGAGGTGGCGAACATCGTTGCAGAAAATGCATCTCCTCTTATTGGAAACAGTCAGCATGCTAGGACAAGCTCCTACCTTGAACATCCGATCTTCAACAGTTACCACAGTGAGGCTCAACTCGTGAGGTACGCTTCAGATTAGCCATGAAGTGATTTGCAGTCCAGGTCGGAATTCAGCAAGGGGCGTTTCTAGACGGCTGAACATTCCTCTCTTTCGAGTACGTTTCTGCCTCACTTTCCTTTAGACCCATGTAGGCGTTGCCGCGCTCCCAGTTGAGCCGCTTGTTGCCCTCAAATTTGGACTGCAAGTCCACATTTACGCGTCTGGTGAGTTACGTGGAATAAGAGAATCACTTCAGATACATCAAACGGCTGGAGAATAAGGACGTCTCCCTGGCTCATTCCATGATTCCGCTCGGGTCGTGCACTATGAAATTGAACGCCAGTTCACAACTTATTGTGAGTAACTGTTTCCTTGTATTTTCATCCTTGACGTACGACGTCATCCGGACTGTAAAGAACGGATCTGAAGTTCACTTCATTGAATTTTCTCGTCCTTTTCAGCCTAAATTCGCTTCATTCGGTCTCCTT
>MU947872.1:0-11640 GCA_036418165.1 Cooperia oncophora
TCACGTTGAAGTCCTGACTCTTCCACACGAACCGGTGCTTGGTGAAGTTAGCAGGTACGGATGATGTGATATGATAACATGGATTTCATCTGTGGTACGATCGTTTCGCCATGAGTGTATTAGTTGGCGGGAAAGTTCTGTCACTTTTTTGAACTCAAAATATTTGTCCATTACTTGAAGAGGGGTGAACGGTAATGTGAGCACTTATACATCAAAGAGTGGTCTTTCTATTAGTACCACTCGCTTGATTCCTGCTTCTTCTTCTTCTGCAATATGGACAAGAATGTTATCCGCTACCATCGCCACCGACCCCTCCAAATGCTTCTGATAGTGCAGCGCACTTCCAAAAAAGTTCTAGCCGTTCCTCATGCAATAGAGCTGGATGACTCTCCCCTTGCAGTGATGTAGCACAGACATTGCTCCTTCTAACTGCGAGTTGCCTCCCGTAAAGCATCGAGAAATTACGAGAAAACCTCGAAAAGTCTGAGTTCAAGCCAAGATTGAGATGATGTCCAACTTTGTATCGCGCCTCCCTGCATTGTGAAGCGATGGCATCCATGAGGTGCTCAAAAACCCCGCAGTAACATTGCTGTACAATTTTGATCTTACACGCCTCTCTATAAAAAGAAAGCCCAATTTGAAAAAAGTGACAGAACTTTCCCGCCAACCTAATATATGCCATATGGGAGGGTGAAAAGGGGTGTGTCGCCAGCATTTTTCATACCTACTCTCTTATGCATTAGTCAAAACCTTTCCCTTGTATGAACCCGCGCCTCTGTCGCAGCTACTTTCCTTATTACCCTCAGATAGGGGCTGCAGGGTGGGGCTCTAGCAGGGTTTCGTAGTCCCCACTTTTGCCTCCCATAAGTAAATCGACCTCGCCAAAAGTGCCCTTCCAAAGTCACCATTTGAGTATTTTGCTTCTGTTCCAGAGTCATCATTGAGTTTTTCGTTCACCTGTTCCATAAGGAAGCAGTAACACATCTACATTAAAACAGTATTACAGTATCGCTGACATTACAGCTGTGATGCTGTACTACCGCGACGCTTCGGGGGGGGGGGAGGGGAGGAAGGTGGTTCAGTAGTCTACCTATGCATACGTATAGCGATTCATCTTTTCAGTCGGCTGGAATATGATCCAACCGATGTTCGGAATCGAATAACCGGTACCGTATCCGTCTGACAGGTTCAAATCACTGCAACAGGTTGTACAACTTATTCTTGGTCGAATCTCATTCAAATACTATTACAGTTCAAAAAGGAACGCGGCTTCATTCCAAAAAGGGGTGGTCAACGCCGAATGTTCCGTGTTTTCAGACGCTCTAGACTCCATGATTTACCAGTTATTGGGCATTCTGCTCTTGGGAAGTCACATCATGGAAAGAAGGCCTTAAAAATGGCTTCCCACTGGGTTCGCCTGCACTCCTAGCGACGGGGCGTCGTCATTTATGAAAACATGGCTCCTCGATGATTAGCAAATCATTTATGGCCATTCGAAGTGGAAGGAGGGGAGGGGTAAAACAGATTCTTCCGCTTGTAGACACGGCTTTATGAGGAAGATATGCTAAATAGCTATCGCAAACGGTCCAAAATTGGGCAAAAGCTAAGCCACCTGATAAGGATAACTTTCAAAGGTCTAGACCACCATGACCATGATATCTGGTGAGTGAACGAACTTGATCCCGTAAAATACAGCGGAAACCAGTGGTAAGTGACTGAAGATAGCACCCCTTCAGAGACGACATGACAGTTGTCTCAAACTGATACGTGTCGTTACTCTTTGTAAGCACTGCTAGACGCGAAACCAGCGGGGACTAACAGAGGAGGAGGCGCTTCCAGAAGCTGGTTTTCTAAAGGCTCGATTGCATGGCTTTAGGGGTAACGAGTGGGGGGTTCGCCACAGATTAGTGGGTAGCGTTAGTGGTATCCTGGGAGAAAGTGGCGAGGAGAAGAAAGTGTCACCAAGGATTGTCGGGAAGGGAAATTCGACAGGGGGGGCGGGGACAGAGATTTACCAAGGGGTGGCTGTTCAGAGTGAGCATTGTGATCTTTTCTTCTCCGGAAAGCCGATGGGGTAGCCGACTAGATTACAAGTAAATGGAAGATCAGAGAGTTTTTTGTTCAGGATGCTAGGGGTTAGAACCGTCGCCTTGTTATTTCTACGGGATGCTTTCTAAGAGAGGAGAGAAAAAAAATCAATGTTACATATGCGAATCCGAAGGCAAACAAAATAGGAAATGAATCATCCATGTCGTTTTCGTGCAGTTTGCTGTTTCTGTTGTCCAGGAAATCGGTAACGGCTTGACAGATGCCCCGTCATTTGTAAAACCGGCGCAATTCACATAAATGCAAATGTCATACTGTTGAAGCAAATTGAACAGTGGTGCCACGATAACGTCTCTGAATTATGGAAGTGAAGAAGAGCTAAACATCGGAGCAATCAAAGGGAGCGAGAGTGAGAAGACATGTCCTCATTTGCGCGCATCGATACGTCGCGCCAGGCCGAAGAGGTAGAAAACTTACGTGAGACGATACTCTGTAAGCGGGAGTCAAAGCTCTCCAATGTTCCTCTGAATGGCAACGATAAGGGGCGCGTTGAACCAATTTGTCAGCCGCATAGCACAGAAGCCTACTATTTAGACGAACTGCCAGTGATTGCGCATAACTCCCATGGATGCGCGCACTCTATGCAATCGCGGTAAGGCGCCGCCCTCTTGTATTGAGAGGGTTAGCGTCCAGCCTCAACGCGAGCGTCGCTGGAGCGTTGTGGTTTGACATTCACATTCTCGACCCTCCCACAAGGCACGCCATTGGTTGTGATCATTTCCTGAAAAATACGACCCCCCTAATTCCATCTTCAAGTACGACCCCCTCCCCATGTTACCTCTTCCCTAGATTTTTCCAACCTCCTACCACTTTGTCTATTTTTTCACAAAATTTTTTTGTTTTTTTTGCGAAATTTTGCTGTCGAGCGGGGGCGGGGGGGAGGTCGCAGTACCTACGTACGTCCCAAGCACGTCCAGCACTCTGGCGCTGGTGTAGCATAATACGTACGAGGGGCGATGGACTTTTCTGATTGCAGGAGCACATTTGCTTGCAACTGGGAAGCCCTATCTAGTTACACCTTCTAAACACCTGCGTGAAAGCCCCATGCATGGCGCATTGCAGAGGTGATGCCAATTGGCGCCCAATGGCCTATTTCCTGATACCCTTTGCGAAAACATGTGTTTTAGAAGCATACCAAAGTCTTCAAGCCAACTGGAGGTTTCATGGCCTCGGAGGGGCTGATTTTTCGTGTCGTGGGGGGTGGGTGGTCACGAAATGATCACAACGGGAATTTTTCGAATAGCAGGCCTAGGAAGAAAATTAAAGCCTTGCTGGAAAGTAGAAATCTTCAAGCTTCCGGCACAATTCTTTTTTTTACGAAAGGCCGTGTATGAAGCTTGCCATGGACGTCCAAAGCGTAGCGACTCGCGGTTCGCAAAAATGATCACAGACGGATCACAACGATGATCACAACGGGGAAAATCTCTGGAATCGGAACGTTTTTGAAATCAATTCAGGTGACAAGAGCCAACCTAGCTCTACTCATTCCCACTTACCCCTCTCCGATAGCTTCACTTTCAACGAAGTTATGGGTGTTCAAATGAGGGGTACTTTTCACGTGTTTGGCTTGAAATTGGCTCCAGGCCGTAAAATATGTTGTATGAGCACGCTGACGCGAACAGCCAAAATTCAAAAGTAATCCATAGTTCCGGTTCCCAGCTGGCCTGGTGAGTTTTTTTCTTATCCATTTGATTGTGAATTATTTTGATTGTTTGTTTTTGTTAAGTTTGATTTTGTTTTGTTGAGTTTGATTTTGTTGTGAGGAAATTGCTCAGGATTCAATTTCTACGGTTTCATAGGTAGCTTTTGCAATGGATTCTTTTCTAGATTTTGCGGATTAGTGGATTGGGATTTATCTAGACCAGATGAGGAGGGTTGGTGGGCGAAGTGTCTTGAAGTTTTTTTGTGAGGAAGGAGGAAAAGTTTCAGCAATATTTTTTTTTAGTTCTTGGCCTAGGAATAGTTCGATAGTGCCTAGTTCTATTTATTGTCATCTACATCGTCCCTTTTGAGCTTCTTTTCACTTGTACCGTGTATCACCGCTCTCTCCACTTCAACATGGGCCATGCGTTTACGACCCCCCCCCTCCATCGCGGGCAAATACGACCCCCCGTTTGTGATGATCACAAAGATGGCGTGCCCTGTCCTGTCTATTCTGGAATCGCGCGCGTTTGAAGACCTGCCTGACTGGAGGGCCTCCCAGTCAGGCAGATCTTCAAACGCCTGCGATTCCAGAAGAGGTAGGCTTCAACTTCGACAAAGGATATGAACTAAGTTTGAGAGTACGCTCCTCGGGCGAAGCGCCTTTCTCGTTCTCCCTTCCCCCTTTCACTTTATGAACGGAAGAATATTTCCACTCTTATCGTAGTCACCTGACTCCTTTTTGGCGGGGTAAATATTTCAGCTGTGATTTAGTGACCCTTCCCTAAAGTAGGTATGGAAATTTCCTACAGCACAAGCGTGATGGAAGCATGTGAGGAGACCTTTACTCCATCGATTCCCGACTGACTCAGCATTCGGACACCAGGCATGGTCGCATGAACGTGGAATGACCTAAGGGTAAACTATGACGTGAAGGGCGCGCACTTTCACCAGATTCCCTTCCTAGGCATGGAAACTGATTTACTGAGAAGAATGCACTCTTCTGTAAGAGGATGGTTCCATTAAGCTTCCTAGGGCACTCTCTATTATTACTCTCGCCCAAGGGCACTTTTGTTTTGCACGGAAAGGTCGGATTTCATGGCTGAAGAGATGCCTGGATTGCAACAATATGGGCCCACGTCCTTAGACTAAAACCATTACATCAAATTGGGCGCCCGTCCAGCGACAGCGATAAATGGTCGAATGCCCTGGCATTGCACTTTTTCCTAATGAGTAGACAAAACGAGGTCCTTTTCCGTTTGTTTTCCTCCGCTTATGGGTTCTGCCCTTAGCAGGGTTGGTCATGGTGCTACTTGGGGATTGCAGTCGTAACCTTTACAACCACAACAAACCAGCTTCTCCACCTCCCCGAGCAATATCCAGGAGGAAATGGCAACGACTGCAATCGACAGTGCGGCATGCTAAATGGAAACCTAGTACTTATACCCCATAATTACTGGATGTACTCTGCTTCAGAAACCGGCTTCAGTGTCTCACTCAAGCCTTCTCCCTCTTCTACTCCGAATAGCTGAAGCTGTTAACTGGAAAGAGATATAATGTACTGCTAAAATTTTTCCACCTCGGTGTGCGCATATACACACAGTCCTGTCTCGCCTGCCGCTGCGGATGTCCGTTATCCACCATCTGTTGAAGCAGGCGAGCGAATATAACTGGTGATGAAGGGGCTGGCCCTGTCGAGCGTAACCACCCCATCATACGCCCGACAAGACTGTATAAGGTAGTTATGTTGACCATGTGTGGGAATGACAGAGGCGTTGGGCATCTTCCAAGGTATTCAACACATTAGAAGAAGAAGGGGCCGTTCGCCGAAATTAGCAGTCGTCAACTTATATTTTAGGTAAGGGAAACAGCAACAGGGACATCTTCTGTTGGATATTCCGGAGAGAAAAGCAAAAAAACCTCAGTAAACGTCGAAATTATCATTCTCCTCCCAGCAGTTTGGGTGTTCTACAACCGTGTGGTCTACGAAATGAAATGCAGGGGCCAGTCGATGCACACGTCAGTGCTCTTATCCTCTCTAACGAACCTGGTAGACGTTTGCCGGAAGGTGAAGGTTTAGCAGGCCCAGCTGGAAGCCGATCCGACAATCGACCCCCACGTGTTGTAAGTGTGTCCACTTGGCACTGCATCACCTCCGCCACATAGTAAAATCATAGTTGATTGAAGTCCTAAGCGCTTCGGCGAAGATCGGACAACGAAATACGAAAGGATACGCTTAGTGATAGAACTGAACTACTTCCGGCATTTGCTGCAACAATGCTCATTCCACCCGAAAGAGCGAGGATAGTCTCAAAGGTGGGCTCTTCCGTACAAGAAAGGTACCCACCCTTGGCGGCAACGGACTTGTCAGTCTTACAAACTTAAGAATTGTATCTTTATACGTAGATTATAGGACGTTCCTGTGCAACAACTGGACCTCAATTTTCAAAGTTTTTAATACAATTTTTCCCCAATTTAATTTGCGGGTGTGCGTAAATGACTGACGGAAGCAGAGGTGGTGACGAGAGCAGGTACTATTATTCCAGCGATGATGAGCTGAACCCTCGTCAGGATTAGCTCCAGTCCACAGACTAACGAGGCAACGCACTCTTTAACTGTTCTTGATTAGCACGCCTCGTACATCAGGGATCCCGTGAAGGGGTCGTATCAAGTCGCTGAAGGTAGAGAAAAGGCCTTGGAGGCCAGAAGGCCATTCACGAAACGCTTTCGTATAACCGTTGATTTTCCTTTCCTTTCCTGTTTCAAATGCCCTTATATATATCCCAGCACTTTGAGGCACTGTTTCGTACTTCTTCCCCTAAGACAGGAGATGGAAGAGTTCTGGGAAAAACTAAGGAGAGTGACACGAAGTTGGGAATGTCAGAAACAGGGCACATCGTTGTTGGAGAATCCCCAGGAGGATCGTATTAATGTCCAGAAACAGGGGAATCGTTGTTGGAGGAATCCCCAGGAGGATCGGTATTTTGAGCTGCAAAAAAATCATTTGATTATGTTGATTTTTCGTCGCCTTCACAGGGACGTTGTGAAGTTGGGGGGTGGGGCTTGCATTGGGGGGGGGTCGTGCCAAACCCTCGAAGAAGGGGGGTTGTACCGGACTCGAGCTAAACCCCAACCAATACATATTACCCTGCCTCAGAAAAGATGTAAGTATGATCAGTGAGGAGGAAGTGGGGGCGTACCAAGGAAAGGTTTTGAGGTAAGGTCGAATTTCAAAAAAATTCTGCCCAACGGCAGTGCGTACTGTCATACATCATTACGGACTGTTGGGACGTGTCAGCCAGTAGGAGTGCGCACACTGTTGAAGCCGTTCTCAGCCTTTTTGTTGAAACGCGTATGCGACAAAAAGTGGTAAAACGAGTAATACGAAGGATATAATACAGTAATGTCACTTGCCCGCTTCAACAATTGGTGCAGAACGACTTCGGTACCGCGCCAAACGCAGCCGCACTGACACGCCCGACAGTCCGTAATGATGAGGATTGTATCATGTTCTTTATCAGTTTGGAGCGTAGACATAAGGAGTTGACATGAAACACAGGAGTGAGAGCAGCCACTGACTGGCCTAAAAGCACCGGCCCACAAAAAAAAAGCTGGCCTAATAGAAAAGGCACAGCGTTCTCGTAATGAATTTGCTTATTAGGTTACAAACTGGCGAACCAGATGTTTAAGTTGCTCATTCATTCATTGGAAACGTTTGTGTTACTATTCTTTGAGCTCCTATCATGGGAATTCTAAACGAGATGACGGAAACGAGACTAGTAGCCCATTCAAAAATTGGCCCAGCACTGATAAAATCAGTTTGAAAAGTGTTGAAAAGCGAAAATAACGAGCTCGTAGCAGTTCTAGGTTGAGAGCTTTAAGTTCTGAGTTCTATCAAAGCACGTCGCACATTGAGGATCCCCAGCTAGAGGTGCTGCATTTTGGTGGCTCTGGGGAGGGACTCGTACTCTTGGTTGGTGGATTGCTAGGCAAGTTGAGAAAAAAATTCGAGGAAAGCAAAGGAATGGTGTGGGCGGAATGGGGAAGGTGACATCATTTCGGTGCAGGAAACTCCAAGGGAAGGAGTCATATTCTACAAATTTTTCCCGACGGAAAGACGTGCCCTGTGTTATACTCGAACTGAGGGGCCGATATAGCGCCTTGTTGACAAGAATCAGTTCTATTCGTGTGGCTAAAGAACGAGCAAGAACGGTGAAGGCGAAGAACGAAAAACGATGGCTCTAAGAAAAGAGCCACAGAAAGAGAGTAACTTGTTGAAATGGCGAGCTACTCCATGGCTCCCCATAATACACCCACTAGGCGGGCGCTGATAGAAACATTAAATGGGAATGAGCTCTTGAAAAAAAGGAGTGCAAAGTCAATAGAACGACGTCACCCTGGCCACTTGGAATGGTGCAGCCGTAGAGGATTTGCACGCTCACAGACTGGCTGAAATGGAACTAAAGAACATAGGAGAGCTTGAAGTTCCATGGAATCTTGAACACGGTCCAAGCAAATCTGTAGAGCCTAGAACGTTAGGAGTAAATGGAAAAGAAGGATGTATTCGCCGCTGATCAATTCATTTGTGGGATAGGGCATGCATTCCACTTCCCATTCAGAATCATAGTATCTTATGAATGCGATGTGGCCTATACCAAGAAATTGCGGCGGCCAACCGATGTACAATTAGAACAAAGAAACAAATATTGGGGAAAGGAATACACTCCACATCACAGATGATCCGTTTCGCCCGTTATCGTAGACGAATCATCGATGTCTTACCAACCCCCGGGCTCAAGTCAGGTTTTACAGTGTTTTATCCTTCCAGACGAATCTGATACCAATTCATCGTCCCCGGAGGGCAGAAGACTTGCTTGGCCTGGGCGGGATTCTGCCCGGGATTTAAACCCAGGACCAAGTGGTAAGCGCCGCTTGTCACTACACCACCTCCGCCTCGGAATGCTCACAAGTACTGGTACTGAAACTGCTATCGGTTTTTGCAAGTAGAGAGCTGTCAAGTTTCACCGGAATGCGATAGCAGAGCACCTCATCAGCTATGAGTAACGATTTCAGGTTTCACATTCGTGACAAACCCTCCAGGTTGTATCGATTTACCTGAGCCTCTGCTGGAAGTTACTTGCAATCTTGAGAACATTTCTTTTCTGAAAGCCGCTGCCATGGTGAGAGAATAGCCATGTAGCTATTAGAAACGACTTCTTATCCTGCCCATAAATCAGCCTATAAATAGCCATACATACAACACCCAAAATCAATAGGCTACAAATAAGGTGTTGAATGAGAGTTTCGTGACGTAATCCATATGTGAAACTCGCTGTGAGAAAGCTGGAGTAACAGCTGTTCCATGGAAAAGCTAAGGAGGGGGGGGGTGCAGAAAGGCGCTGTACGCTCTTTTCTCAAGGTCAGAAGTGCGTCGAAGAACACGCAGACGTAACGTGCAGCACTACCTAGCGTACTTTTTACTATAGTCAAGCGCTTTAACTGCCTGCCCTCTCTCACACTTGGCGGTTCCTTGCACATGGCCAAGATTGCAGCTTACTGTTCTTGTGAACTGGGTTAGGTAGTGCAAGTTATGGAGGGGGTGGGTGGAGTCCGAAACGTCCAGCTACTGCAACCCACCAGCTTTGATTCCGCGCTGTAGTCGTGAAAAGCACATTTCCACAAATGGAACCTGATTCCAGCCCGCCAATGGCAAAGATCCATTCTTTTCGTAGTGCTGCAAGCTGACCAATGTTCCATTATTTCCGCGATGGCTGGCACTCGATAAGACTGATCTTGAGCGTACGGTGATCGAAAGTGAAGTGCGCTTCTAGTGTGGTCCGATACGCCAACTTTGTCAGGATAGTGCGCGCCCCCCAACCGACAATCAACGCGGTTCAGTCGAGGAAGAATGGAGCACCCTTTTAGAGCGGGGCACTGGCCTTGGACTGTGGAGCTTCCTTCCCAGTCGCGGCAAAATTTGACTTCTTGAGCAGCCAGCAACAATTCTGCTGACTTTAATTACTCGGTCCCTGTACGGGCCCCCCCGTTCTTCTTTCAGCGCGATTTAATGTCTGCTTCTTAGAACTTTCTCTGTTCTCAACTTCGAAGTTTCACCAAAGTCGTCCACTTTTCCCCAAAAATTTTGCAATTTTAAGGTCAAGCGGAAGGGGGGGGGTATAGAGAAACAGGGGAATGCGGTAAGTTCCCGTCAAAGTTCTCTCGAAGCAAATACATAACCTCCTCACGAGCAAATCACGAGCGGATACCCCCATTCAGTTCCTTCAGAATGATGTGGATAGTCGCCGACGAAACAGGGAAAAAAATTATTTGTCAATTCATCCAACACCAGACAAATACGCAGCCCCGCTGGGGAATCCCAGTCGTAAGACGTATCCTGCTTGCTAGATGTAATACGCGCAGAGCCTCTGACATGTAAACTAAGATGGCTCCCAGCGCGGATGCTGCGTAGGCCACCCCTGCAATGCCTGGTTCGACGCGACTGGGAAGTAGGAACCCCTATCGTACCCCAGGCTTCTTCACGAAACATCTATTAGTCCAGAATTCTGATTGAGGGCAGTGACTTTCACATTTGAAATATGCTACAAATTCATTCGCCTTTTCGTCATTCATTCGTCTTTTCATTCGACACCTTATTTGAGGCCTGTTAATTTATGGTATTGAATTGTAGATGGCTATTCCTGAGCTGATTTATGGTAGCTGGCTAAGAAGTCGTTTCTAATGGTTACATGGCTATTCTCTCTAGCCATGGCAGCTGCTTCAGATAAAGGTCTTCAAGTTCTCATGAGAGCTTGAACGGAGAGTGATACTTGAACGGAGAGTGATAAAGCCTGAAATGCTTGTGCAAATATGGGGACCGATACGGTACGCTGCTCGGTACCCATACGTTTGGGTAAACTTGGCAGCTCGCTTCTCGCTTGCGAAGTTCAGGAAGCACCCATGTTGTCAGTGTTCTAAGTTCTGCAGAATTACCTGGACCAAGGTTCAAAGTTCCATGGGGAATTCAAAGCCTTCCTTCGGGTGGGCACATGCTGAAGAACCAGAAGACTGCTGAAAAGGCCGTGAACCACTACTTTGAAATGAAACTCGCCTGCCTAACGAATTCCCCTCTGTAGGATTAAGGAGATATAATTGCACATTTGACCATAAAAAGCAACCTCTCCATATAATAACCAGAAGTTGTATGTGTCTGTGTGACCGCTTGAAGATTGTAAATTTACTGGCGTGAAGTTTACCTTTAGAGAACTGACTAGGGGACTTATTGTGCTTGGAGCAGATGTGGCATAGGCCAACATTTGCGGAGCACACACAAGGAAACCTAAGCCCCGCCCACAATGGGCGGGGCTCTTCGCCGAAGTGAACGGTGGCGAAGATGGAAATTCTCAAAACACATCCGGAGCAGCAGGAATCCAATACCCACTTCACACGCGGAAGGAGGATCGCCGGTGAAACTGGGCGATCTGAGCGGCCCTCATTTGAGGAAGTCAGGGGGAATACCCACTCCGCGTATGAAGTGCGTATTCCCCTCGTGTTGAATTCATTTCAAGTTTTTGCGAAATGGACTTATTGTTAGAGTAGGATACCTGACAGCTGTGGACATGAAATTTTGACAGAATCCGCCCGGGCCCAATACAAACCCAGGGCAGGCAGACTGACCGCAGTTAGCAGGTACGAGTACGTTAAAGTGGTGAAAGGTGGGTGGCTCAGTTGCGTTCCATTCAGCTACCTTTTCGGAATGTACCCCTTCGAACTGTCAGCTTGGGAAGAACGGATGCAAAAGCAAGAAAAAGTGAGATAAGGGATCGACTTATCAAACCATTATACAAATGAGTAAATGATGCCAAAAAGGTAGAAATCTGGATGCCATGCGCCCAG
>MU947884.1:0-12207 GCA_036418165.1 Cooperia oncophora
CAGCCGGGCGATCCGACTGGTTTCAGTGATAACGACTGTACTATCAGCGTGCGAATATCAATCATTTTTAGGCACTGTATCCCGCGGGAGGGGTCTTTCGCCAGTAGGTATAAGTCATGTCACCCTGCTCGTTTAAAGGCACCCAGACGGCACGATCTGGTTTCTCCGCATTGCCTCGCTAGGATGCAAGGGGCTACGCCTCTCTTGAGACTCTCCCTCATAGGTATACTAAATCCCTGAGATCGGGTAGGCGGAGCATTCGAACACTGTAAGGAACTGGTTACTAGTGGAATATTCCAGTCTGGGACAACTGTCATCTTGTTCTGCGTTGGACAGAGACACGACAACAATTGTGTCGAGATGAAAATATCGCATCAGAAGCGTAGAAGCCTTAAGGGTAAGTTGAAACATGCGGCCACGCCTACCCGATCTCAGGGATCTCGAGTGTACGTTGCGTCCTTTCATTGCTTCACACCTCAGCTTCCAGCATGTCAAAGGCGCTGCGGATCCTCTGCCGGCTCCGCTCGCTCTTCTCCCCGAGAAAAACGGTCAGTCAGGAAGCAGGGTGTGGCCACAGCACATGCTGTCAACTTCCCTGGAAAGCAGACGCTCTCTACGAGTTCAGGGCTGCTCCATTATCTGAGTTCTCTTGGACTGTTGCTTGAACTTGAACTCCCGAGCTAAATAGGCTACAGATAGCTGGTATCGAAGTCTCGAGCAGCCAGGGCCTTCTACTCATAAATGCAAAAAGTTGTCTTAAACTTACTTTTCTTCCCATCTAGATCAGCTCTTATAGTTCTTGCTATCAAATCCTACAAACATGTCACCAAAAAAGGAATAGGCAAACCATAAAGATCTCAAAGAGTGAATAAAATTGCTACTTACTGCTTTGACATGTTGTACGGCGGTGATGAGACCAGGATCGTGAGTAGAAGATGTAGGAGTACGCTGCCCTTTACTACCAGTCGATCCCATAAGCTGAGCCTAACCGCATGTGTTTCTTATCATAGTTCAAATCTGAATCAGTATCGAAGCACTTTGTGTGGTTCGCATACATCTCAAGTCTGTGTCTGTGCAGCAGGGCTGGCGGGCTATTCAGTCCTCCGATTCCCTTTTAGTTGCGGCGCACACCAACTAACTTTGCTGTAAAACTACTAGTATGGGAGCCCATTCTACCCGAAAAACCAAAAAATTAGAAGAATACTCGGAAAGTTAAGAGCTGTTGTGGGGACTTGGGAGAAATTCGGAAGATGCTTGGTAACATGGGAAAAAGGGGTGGGGGAGTCGTACGAAGCGAGGAAGAGAAATCTGGCAGGTGGCAGGCGACCACAACTGGTTGAGCAGACTGGCGCCTCGTCAAACCTAGCCCGCACACATCTACCTTTAACGATTACACAGCTGAATACAATGACAGAGCCGTAGCGAACAAGACTGCTCCTGGTCAAATGGGTATTCGTTGGTGAGTGGCCACCAGCAGGCAGTGCGCGTAGCCCATAGACACCTGAACCGCTCCTTGGCTAAGGCCTCCCGAATCTTTGATACTTCTTCAAGTGCTCCATCTCAGTGAGGATTCAATCCCAGCGCGCAGGTTTCATGTCGGCTCCCAGTGCTAAGCTCAGGCCGTTTCCGAGATTGTAATTCCCAAACTGCCTTATTGTGTTATTAGTTCTGTTTCAGGGAGAAACTTTTTCCCCAAGGGGTGGGGGGGGATGGAAGAAGCGGAAGCCACGAGAAGTGGTGCCATCATAGCAGAAGAAACGACCCTAGAGACTAGAACGAAGGAAATGAGAGGAAGGGGAAGTGGGAGAAGAGCATGAGGAGTAACTTCTCCGAATCCGTCGAGTGGAGCAGGCTCTTCCCCTCCACTCACCTAGACAAAATACAAGGTGTAGGTCGCAACACGACACTGATGGAAATATATGAAGCGGAAAAAAATCAGGGATAGAAAAAACTTTCTGAGATAAAGTCCGATCTTGTACTCCGCGAGATGGTGCACCCCCTCCTGCGTTGGGGAACCCCGCGCCTTGTTTTGGCGAAACTGCTACAGTGGAACTGCGTAATCTCGACGGGAACGAGGGTGTTCTCACCCGCGCTACAGGCCTGAAAGACTGAGGCGAGAAAATAGTGAACTGATCGGTAGGAAAATTCCAGAGATCTTCCTTCCTGCAGCATCACGCATTATCTACTATCAGCAGCACCCACCAGAGACCAAGCGCGACGTACCACCTAGATGTGCAGCGCGATACCGTAAACAGTGTGATTACGATGTTGTTGAAAATAAAAACGCAAGAGCAACGATTGAGAGCGGTCATCAGTGTTTGCGAAGCGGTAGGTTCATTTGTTGAATTCCACTCTTCAGGTTAGTGACGATCGGGTTACAATTTTTATCCAGGTGGTAAAAACTATTGAAATGTTTCAGAACAACACTATAAGCAATGGATGGAATTAAGAGCGAAGCCCCGAGTGAAAATCAGTTGGAGGTAAAATTTATCAGGCGCTACTTGCTTCGGAAGGGGTTACGCTCCAAGTAGGGTTAACCAGGACGTGCTGGGAGGACACAAGGAGAGGGAAAATGTCATTTTCATCAGTGTTGGAAGAAGCGCACAGCTTTGCTGAGAAGTCGTGGACGAGCAGATGTGATTCGCTGGCTAGTGGACCCTCCCAAGGAGCATAGCACAATGGTCGAGTTCCTACAGGTTGATATCACAGTGATATCGGCTCTTCTGCCCTATCACTTCACTCCCACCAGTTAGAATGGATTGAGTGACAAGCGTACCCCTAAGGAAATCACTAGTTAAAGATGGGCGCAGCATTGTCCAGTGGGCGGAGCGTTGCCTCCGTTACGAACAGGTAGCGTGCTCATCGTGCAGCTCCGCAATATTGCTAAATTCATAGGTTAGCGAACCGGATAACGCGTCCAAGGAAGGTTTCTGCACTCCGGATGAACACGGAACGGGTCTTGTGTGCCCCTTTTGAAGTCTACAACGCTTTTCACTTGATACGGGGCCGTAGTTTCACTGGAATGCGACCTGCCCTGATTTGAGAAGGATCGCCAGCCTACAAATTGATGCTTTCATTCTCCCAGACAAGTATGGTGCAAAGCTGTCGACACTTGATGGATGAAAGACATGGGTGGCCCAGGCGGGTCTTGATACCGGGTTTGAACCCCAGAACATGGCAATGACCCCTCTTGTCACTAGGCCATCTTCGCTTCATATGGGATGTACTGTTGGCAGAAAGAGGTGTTTCTCGAGAGTTCATCACCTGACATACCGTCATTTTCAGTGTGAGCGGACGCCACCATCGGAAGAGGCTTCCAACTTCGAGCAGAGGAATGAAGAAGCCCCTGCGGTGTGGGAACGCAAGAAAGAAGACACTGAAAATGCTCCCGATCGGATCGAGAAGCAGGAAAGGAAAAAAGGACATTGTCGTCTGAAACAGCATGAAGCGGCCATGAGAATTCAGAAGGGGAGAAACAACCGACCCCCACCTCACCCCACCAAAATCAGATTGCGGAAAGAGCACTGAACGAAGTCTGGTCCTTGCGAGAAAAATGACACGTCTCAGATGCAGCGTAAACTTAAGGCACATCTCGATCAATTAAGCAGTCACCCAGGAAGTCACCGTCAAAAAGCACAGGGAAACGTCCCGATAAGAAATGTGAGGACAGGAAGTCGCCCGAAAGAAGAAAAAGCGGTATTGAAGCTAAAGTTAAAAAGCATCGCACAGCAAAGTCAGGCCGTTCGGAGACGTTAGTACTGAAGCATATGACGCATACACCTGCACCTCAGGACGTAAGTGAATCAATCTTGACCTATAATGACACATTGCTGTCATAATCTCCAAGTTCTCCCTTCTTGTAACCTCGGCATGATGTCGAATATTTAGTTCTTTCTGCCAAACGAGTTTATTAGATAGAACCTTTTATTGGCCCGACGTTTCGACCTTCTCGTCTTCTTCAGAGGCCTGAAAATGGCTCGAAGCTTTCAATTTG
The DNA here is from genome assembly GCA_036418165.1 of Cooperia oncophora. Lineage (NCBI taxonomy): Eukaryota > Metazoa > Nematoda > Chromadorea > Rhabditida > Trichostrongylidae > Cooperia > Cooperia oncophora. The sequence goes on from MU947884.1 coordinate 3,995, forward strand.
TCACCTACCCGATCAAGCGCCTTCCCCACTCTAGCGTTTCCGACGTCGTGTCCCAAACACTTCCGAAGAACCCAGTAATAACTGCGCGCTCCCACCGAGGTTCCCACCGCTGCCGCGAGCCTACTTCACGCTATACGTTTCTCATCCTCGTACGCTTAAACACCTACTGAGCGAGCATAGCGTAGCAAGGCAGGCGTCCCACGGTGGAGACCCTCGTGAGTCGTCTGGAGCGCAGTTGATTACTGGGTTCTTCGGGAGTTGTGTTGGCGGTTGCAACTAACGCCCTGCGTGAGCTGAGACTCCGCACGGTTGATACCCGGGTAGTTGTTCAGGAACTCATTATCCGAGTTGTGTGGAAGTCGTTTGGAGCGGTACCGGTGGAATAACGCTTAGAGTGGGGGAGGCGCTTGATCGGGTAGGTGACAAATTGAAAGCTTCGAGCCATTTTCAGGCCTCTGAAGAAGACGAGAAGGTCGAAACGTCGGGCCAATAAAACAACGCTTCTTACTATCTAATTAACTCGTTGTGCTAAAGAACTAAATATTCGACTGCTGTCATAATTTCAACGGCACAAGTCGCCATAAAAACGAGATATCAGTCCTTCTACGCGCCTGATTCCTGTTTCTGACGCTACATGTATGTCTCGAAAGGGCCACTGCAGCGGCATGGTAGCCGGCAAATTCAGAAGGGGAGGGATGTTCCGAGGTTGGTGAACCGAATAACAGCTATGAAGACAGAAGTGTGCAAAGTGACGCTTCTTACGAGACCACCAGAGGGCAAGCTTCAGCTGCTGGAGTCCGTCATTTCTGATCCGGGCTCTTGCACTACAGCGCTGGCGCTTTGTGCCAAGCGGATGTGATGGTAAAACTACCCTAATGGACGAATTTTCAGAGTAATCGGAGTTCCTAAGCCCAACCTCGAAAACTGAGCACGACGAGGGGGGGGGGCTTTCGTTCTTCTGCTCGGGATAGGCAGCCCTTCCTCTTTTGGCGCAGAGGTGGTTAAGGCCAGCAGGTGGGCTTAGGCCATATCCATTCTGCTAGTTCGACTGCGCATGCACCACTGCTCTAAGAATACCTCTTTTGTTGAAAGGGCGCAGACGGGCACAAAAAATGAGAGCGTAATGAGTCTCGTTTACCCGAATGGCTCCACAGTGTAGTGGTATGTAGCGATACTCCCAGTTCTCGCTCGAACCACCCTAGTCCCCTGACCCCCACCTACTTCCCCCTCCCCTCCCCAGGAAATTCTTTTTGGGAATTTTTTTTATTGGCAAAAAAGTTTGTAAAGTCAGTGAACGCGCTGGAAACTGGGCCCCAAACTTAAGTGGCCGTAGATTGTTCAGCGACATTTGATTACACGTGCTTCGAAAGCCAACTGACGACTGCTCGATGTCGTCCTGCACGAGCTGGCAGTAACAAAGAAGAGGCAAGCCTCAGTTTTGCCATTCTATTTTAGTGAAGCACTCCGCGTAGGCCACTTTTAATCGGGTTCAAGCAAGAATCTGTAGGAAACACTTGACCAACCAGTACCAATCAGGACTAGGAAAGGGCTTCCAATAAGGCCCGATTACTTCTGAGTAGTGGTCGATCAGGCGGTGACGCAGAGACGACCCCACGGGTAGACCAAAATCATAGGCATGTACCACAGCAGGTAAACGCCAAATATATTCCTGGGCTCCGACTACAGACGGATGTTTCTGGCGTTCTTCCACACCGCGAGATGGCTGGAAGCCTGTATGGCTGTGGTCTGACTGTTTTTTCTAGTCTTCTAGATTGGGGCCCGGATAGATACTGTATATAACGAATTAATGATGGGACTACCTTTACTGCCGTTCATTTCCTCACAAGGGCCCAAGTAACGTGACCCTGAGGGCACGAGCGGCCTGAAAGTTGTGCTGGCTCGAGGAATACAAAGGCAATCGAATCTTTTCATGTAGATCTCTTCTCAGACAGAGTCTGACCGCCATTTCGTCTCAGCATTTTTTCCAGACGTCAACGGGATCCAGTCGATAAGCGCTCTGGTCCAACGGCTACTACAGAACCACAGCTGTCCTGTTCACATGATATCTTCGATTCCCTTGTACATGTTACAGCGTGCTTGGATTTCAGTCATTACCGGCGTTTCGACAATCCTCTGACCCTTAGAATTGGGATGTTGTCGGGAGAAACCCAAGCATAGTCCTGTCCACATCACCGTGCATAACGCTGACCGCATGCTCATGCCGCCTGGGCAGGACCAGCTCTTTGAGATAGGGACAACAGTCTTTTGGCGGCCTTTTCTCTGCAAGGTTCAAGCTCTGTACATTTTATGAGGGCTCAGATGAGATATATATCACCAAAGGATGTCACTATCTCAGAAAGGAATTTATAATAAAATCAAGACGTATATGCCATTGTAATTTTCAGATCGCATTCATCTTCATTTCATTTGAACTTCAAAAGGCTTTCCATCAAAGACGATTAGAATTTCTTATACGAAGTGTTAAGTCCAACGATGAATAAAAATCTGCGGGAAGAAAGCTCTTCTGTGCACAATCAAACGACGGTGTACCCGCTGTGTAGATGTGTTTCATATCCCGAAGATGCGGGGGCGTAGTTGCGCCATGTTAAAGACACATGGTACGCTCAAACACATTGAGGGTGTATGAGACTAACAGCCCCCCAGCTGTCGATGTGTCGTGGTTTCCCCGCCTGAAACTGCACGGGGGTCCGAGTACGGGACCGTGGGAAAGGCTTATTCCTCTCGTGGCTCCAGCCGCCGCCCAAAATGCCAAACCTGCTGCCGCGGCGAAACTGCCAACGTGCCGCGCGGGTGCGATTTTGGGCGGGTGCTGGCAAGGAATAAGCCTTTCCCACGGTCCCGTACTCGGACCCCCGTGCAGTTTCGGGCGGGGAAACCACGACACATCGACAGCTGGGGGGCTGTTAGTCTCATACACCCTTAATGATGTTTGAGCGTACCATGTGTCCTTTAAAACTGGGAAGCCGATGGTGCTTCAGATCGGACATTCTTTGAGTTGACGATTGTAAAAGTGACACGACATACAGAATGATATCTACTGGAATGAAATTATTCCTCAGGAACGCCGCACTACCCCATGCTCGTGCAAAGATACCGCGCCACGCCGTCTCCATCATCTGGATATGGAGTGGCGCAGGCCTAATCTCTTTTACCAAGTCGCTGCTTGTCTAATTGCTTTCCATCAGAAAGTTCCACTACAATACAGTGTGGCTACTACTGGGTAAAAACTTCTCGCACATTTTACCAGCCCTTTTCAAGTCAGCCGCCGATTATAGTCCACGGCTATATGCCGTCCTGGAGAGAAGAGAACTTAATATGGTTCCGATCACATTATCCCTTACTAATAATTTAAACAGTCAAGGTTTCTACCAATCGTTCTACAGTTATTCGTACCAAAGGTCTGTTTTAGAAGTTGCTTGCAGTCTTTGAACGCTCGCAAGGACCGTCAAAACCTGTGAACTAGCCACAAGCAAAGAATGGTGATTAAGTTTAGTTCTCCACGGACGGATTGGCCGTGTCCAGTGCGGCTGCTTGCGTCTTGCGCAGCAACATGGCGGCCCCAGCACCATCAATGGGGCCCTTTATCTAGCGACTTTTCAAAGGCAAACGAAATGACGATGACTGTATTATATCGATCGTATTACTCGTTTTCTACCACTTTTTGTCGCATGCGCGCTCAAACAAGCAGGCAGAGAACGGTCTTGACGCTGTGCACGCTCATACTGGCTGACACGCCCAACCGTCGCAGCGAAGTAGAGTCTACATATACTCGATATTATCGCAATCAATTAGGGCGGTTCCAGGAGGGATTGCTGCCAAAAATGATCGGTTGGCGGTCGACTCGAGAAGAAAGCAGTAGAGGTAGAAAACACACATGGTTAGCTCATTCCATGCCTCCTGACTCCGCCCCGGCTGAGTGCGACGATATCGTCTGTAAGGCAGCATCTTCTCCTGCAAAATGGGCTACTACTAGGAGTAGTTTTTAATTGGATTACTGAAGGTTTCTACTCGGTGGTGTTGCATAAGTTGCTCACTGAAAAAGCGTGGTAATCACATTCTAGCGTTTTCGCGTTCACAGTATATTTGAAGGCAGTTGGCACGATAAATCCCTGAACACGAGTAGGCAGGACGGAATTCCGTGCCCCTGAGCAGGCGCTGCGCAGCGTCCTTTCCAATGAAGGCACCCTTATAAAGGGCACTATCAGTCTACAACAACCGACCCGGACGCCCTCTACGCCCGCGCACCCACAAATGGACGCACACGTTCTGACTCGCTATTGCATTCAATTTGATAGGCAAATTATGAACAGAAAGGGATTCGAGTGGAGCGACGCGGTCGGCGGGTGATTATATGAGTACAACAGGTGGGGGGGGGGCAAAAAAGTCACTTCGACCGAGTCACATATCAGCAAAGTTTTCGCTGCCCAGACAGAGGACGTGGATACGAGTACCAGGGCAGAAGATACCCAAGATATTCCTCAATAAGCAGGAGCTCGCTCTCATCCATCAGCTTCATGTACAGCAAAATATGAAGTCATCTCCAGTCGCAGCCTGACTGGAGAAGACCTTCGGAAATCATGTCACCTCCAAACAGCTGCGAAACTTCTAGTATGGAGTCACCCATGGATAGCTACCTGGAGACCAGTACTCTCGGCACACATCGCGCGGTTGCGTGCCAGAATCTCTTCCGATGGCGCTCGTCCTGTGCTGTGACTGTGGCGGGGGTGTCATGATCAGTATTCAATATTCGCTGTTGAACTAGTGGGTGCGTTTAGAAATGTCGATCAGAATCTAATACTGTGTAACTTATAGCGCCTCGAAAGTCAATGAAGACAAGTGACTTTTTTTGGCCCCCCTGTACATGCAGCCGTAGCTTCGGTAGCGGGTATTGACAAGATGCCTACGGAAAACTCCAAAATTTTTTTGATTAATCAAGAGTGAAGGCTTTTCTTCGTAGGTTTTTGACCGTTTCACCCCGTTCTTTTGCCATTATCCCACTATATGGCGCCCTGCCAGCATTTTCGGCTGAGTACAAAATTCTCCGTGCTAACAGCCTTTAAGAGACCTGTTTGTGTGCGCATCATAAGTGAGATCGCAGCGCCACTCATCTTATCAGCCTAGAAGGTCTCTCCCTCCGCACATCCTATTTCTTGGTGCGAGCTGGAGCTTTGCACAGACAAGCAAAGTAGCTGTTCTGACTTCGCTGTTTTTCCAATTTTCGCGGAGCAAAGCCGAGTAACGTGGACTCTCGTGCTGTCGTTCTCCTCTTTGGCTAGACTCACCCCTGTTCCATGGCGCTACGTGGCTTGAGACGCCGCCTGCAATGACTCGATACAGGTTTCCTTGTCATCAGCTAACTACTTCACTTTCTATCTCCTAAATTTTGACAGTTTACTTTCCAGGGCTATCTCACGAAAGCTTTCTTGTTACATCGGGATGCATTCTGCGCACACCTACCGTAAGCACATTAGGTATTACTGTAGCGTGATAGCAGTGTTATGCGGTTCTTGTGGATCACAGATAAAAGATAAACACCACAACACGTCCCGGTGTGTTCAGAGTTCAGAGCGGTCTTCGGATGCGACTGCAATCGGTTGCAGTATATGATTTGAGTTTATCATTTTTCTTATGAGACGGATGTCACTGAGGTTCAAGCCATAACTTTCAATTGTCGAGCGCCATTAGCACATTTTCAACGGGGTGCAGTACCACAAGATTGATAGCTGCTTCGAATTCCCGCCTAGCTTAACACCTCGTGGGCACTATTTACCCTTTACTGCCCCAGTCATCCGAAATCAGGCCAGCTCCTGACCGACTTTTTCTCCGTGGGCAGATTTTGCTCAAATGTTGTCTCCTGGGGTAGTTTGACCTCCAGAATACGAATATCACATTCGCTCAGCCCAAAACTTCCTGGCGCCCGCGCCACAGGCGCCAATGATTTGGGGTATTTTGGCGCCGGTGTCCGTCGGAGCGGGGAGGCGCAGGAGGTTTTCGGGTCAAGCGGATGCAATATTCGTGTTCAGCGGGTCGAACTACCCCCGGAGCCAAGTTTTCAGCAAATTCTGCCCACGGAGAAAAAAGTCGGTCAGGAACTGGCCTGATTTCGGATGACTGGGGCAGTAAAGGGTAAATAGTGCCAAACCTTTTGAACGTGGCACATTTTTTTGACACTTTGATCACGGTGTTTCAGAACTGGAATATGATGGAAGGAAACAGGAGCGAATCCACAGGGCCAAGTGATAGCCAATTAGAGGTAAGAGATTTTGAATATAGGTAGCTAATGGACATCGCGTCCTGTAAGCGCTACTGAAACTTCCGCCCTCCCCCTTTTTCCGCTTTTTCCTGACTGGCCACAAAGAAACCTCTCCAACTCACGCGGAGCATAACTAAACCCGCCAAGTTGCCGCTGTAAGTCATGGCATAACTCGCCAGCTGACAACCTGTTGCCGCCTCATTGGGAGTAATCCCTCTTGGAGGCAAGTGGCTACCGATAGAATCCCTCAGACATGTAGCGACTACATCACGCCTTAGCAGGACAGAGCGTCCTCCAACTAGGAGCTGTGTGGCGGCCTCTATCCAATAAATCACCCTTACAGCGCCCTAACAAGGTGGCAGCCTCCGGCGCGCCCACCGCAACTCGCTCGCTCGCAAATGTCCGACTGATGCCGAAGCACAATATGAACCAAAGGGATTGATATAAAACGGTAGCGGTGCTGCATGGATAAATGTGTGTCACACATGCAGCCGTATCTACACTCTAGTTCGCTGCGGACGGCTGGGCGTGTCAGGCAGCATGGGGTGTCAACCGTCAAACGCCGTTCTCATGCCTCCTTGATGAGCCTCGTGCGCAGAAAATAAAGTGGTTAGAAAGCGAGTAATACGAACGATATGATACAGTCATATCACTTGCTCTCTTTAACAACTGGTGGAGAACGGGTTTGGCACCGCGCCAAACTCATCGCCTGACACGTCCAATCGTCCGCAGCGAACTACACTATACGGTAACGTTCATTGCACGATGCCAACGGTAAACTAGTCCGGAATCGCTTTCTGAGCCGTGTATAACCAAGGCTTTTCGCCATTTTTCCACTATGTAGCCTACTACCACTTTGAACGGAGTACCAGTTTAGTGCCTTATGCCTCTGAAGCGCTTTCCTTCTCAGCGCACCCCTACATGAACCCCTCATAAGATCTTATGAGCTCTATGTAACTTCCTATCACTGTCACCCATCAATTATCCTAACCCACCAGAGCTCTATTATGAGGTACATTATTGAAAAAAAAACATAGGCTCCGGAGAGTTTGAGCGCTTTCAGTGTGAGCGGACCCAGCCATCGGAAGAGATTTCTATCTGCGAACGCAAGCCTGAGGACGCCCCGGCCGTATGTGAGCGCAAGAATTCAGACAGTCATCGCGAACGAAAAAATGAAGACGCTCAGGAACAACGAACAAAGCACGAAAAGAAAAAAGCACGTCATCGTGAAAAGGCAAAGGCAGACAATTCAGAAGAAGAAAGAGCAAAACAAACGCAGCGGAAGGGCACTGAACGAGCGTCTCCTGCAAAGAAAAGTGATAAAAATGATACATCCCAGAGACGGCGCAAACAAAAAGGCGGCACAAATTCAATCAGAAGGTCACCACTGATAAAAAGCTTCTGGAAACGTGTTGATAAGAAGTGTGAAGATAAAAAGCTGCCTACAAGAAGAAGCGCCGTTTCAGCCAAAGCTGAAAAACGTCACGGAAGCGCAAAGTTGGCTCGTTCAGAATCTTTGGTACTGAAGTCCATGACACCTGCATCTGCACCTCACGACGTAAGTGAATCACATTTCATAAACTTGACGATGAGTCTATGCTATCGGCTTTCTGCGTTCATACTTCGCGGCAGCGTCCACCAGCAATCAGCAGCGTCTCGAGGGCTAGGGAAGTATAGGTATCGATCTAGCGACCAGCAGCGTTCACCAGCGACCAGCAGCATCCAGGAGTGGAGTATGAAGCGATAGGAGGGTAGCTGGTACCCTTCTGTCGCCCCATACTCTCTACCTGTCTGCTACCCTCCTATCTCCCCATACTCTACCTGCTATCTGCTACCCTCCCATTGCCCATGCTCTCCACTCTCGGAAGCTACTGGTCGCTAGTGTATGAGCATGAACGCAACCTCAACTGGGTGAGTCTAGCCTTGCGCCTTGGGAAGC
>MU947886.1:0-24965 GCA_036418165.1 Cooperia oncophora
AATCAAGCAACCACATGTGCACATGAGGGCGAACTTCTCTTGAGAGCATCGAGAAGCGTCTTTTTTCTCACAAAACGATTGAACTCCCATGCCAATGAGCACTCAGCAATCAAGTAGCTGCAATCGCAGCAAACAGGGTGCGTATAGAGGCGGAACAAACGTGTGACAGCGGTTTTATTGAAAACTCATAGGAAGCCTTGTTCAGTCTTCTCCGCTGTTTTCTTCGTCTTTCTCTAGCTCTCACAGTAAATTGCTTTGCTTTCCTGATATTTATTTATTTATTTATGCACGCACAGTTGCGCTTTTACAAGACTTAACTTCTAAATCGAATCAAAACCACGATCTTAGCTAATGCTGAACTGAGAAACAGAGGATCGTCAGAATAGGTAGAAAGTTCTCCGGTCAGAACTTTGCTAGAAGAATAAAAAAATCGACGAAAGAGCCAAATCTTTACCACTTGTAGGGGTCCTCTGCCTTGGGTAACTCACCATTAACTCGATGAAATTAAATTCAGTGGCGGATGACGCTAGGGAAAACGTCACTCCTAGACGAGAACCAAGCATGGAATCGGAAACTGAATTTTCGGATGTTAGGTATTCCCTATCCCTAACAATTCAGTTTCGGACCCGCCACACTAACTTGCTCACAAACAAGCCTCTCTGATCGACAGCGCCCTTAAGTGTAGGTTCTTAGCGGTGAATGACCATGTTATTGTGCTGTCTTGCAGCCTGATGAGTCTCCCAGAATAGGGTCCCAGTGAAATTCCCAGTAGGCAGCGTTTAACAGCTCAAGCTATGACGTAAGGCTTGCTTACAGAAGAGTACTAGTTGGTCGCAATTAAAAATTTTAAGGAAAAACTCCATTCAGTTGGAAGAAAACAAGAGTTTTCTCCTTGGGCCTTTTTGCAGGCATTTCCGTTGTTTAGGCACTTCTTTTATTGATGATATCAAATGAATGGGTTGCCTTGAAGACAGCCCCCGCGCTCAAGTAATTCATGGTCGTCCTTCCTTGTGCAAGTAGTCCAGCCCCCAAGCTAGAGACTGTCCCACTCTCGCGACTCCACAGCGAGCGAGGAGCGTGCTACAGCCGCTGAAAGTTCTAGTTTCGCCCGCTCATTTGGACCGCCCACTTGCTAGATGTCCTCTGACGGAGAGCCGCTCAGTTTGCTTCCTTTATTGGAGTGGTGGCCATGATCGCGAATGGCTGATCCTTTTTACCTGACCGCATCGGTCACCCAATATATGATAATGCGCTATTTTATTACTTCTCCATCTCATTAGAGACACACTACAGCGTCAACTGCGAACATCACGTTAGGTAAAAACGTGTAGAAATAACCGGCTGATGCAATTTTCGTGATGCAAAGGCTCGACGCATTAAAAGTTGCACGCTACCGTGATCTTAAATTCGAACGACGAGTTTTGAAAGTCTTTTTGCCAAGAGCATTCCTTCCATATTTCTGTTATTTTTCTATTCTTTTCTTTGCACTGGATGTTATATACTACTGAAAGATGCAAAAAAGCGATTTGTGAGCGAGGGGTTGCACAGAGACTGCAGGGCGGTGTGACTGTCAGGGTGCGATTTTGTTTATGGTGTCTCAAAGACTCTTCCTTTTTTTTTTCTTCTTTGGGAAATTACTTATCAGCTACTGCTCAATAACTGAACAGCAACTATCCATGACACTTTGTCGTGGGAACTGCCCTTGATGGAAGAAGAATGAGCATGTTCTGAGTCCAGTGGAATTTGCAGGTTCATCACTCGTTTATTCATTGATGAGCCATTATAATCAAGCTTAAAATGCTTGTTTTTTTTCGTTGAAGAAGAGATGTCGACCAAGTTGACCGTAAAGCTGTCAAATGAGGCGAAATCTCAGTACTTAGATGCGCCACAAAGCTATGTAGCATACCCATACTGTTCTCTACAGAGACGGAATGTGTGCAGTGATCTGCGGAACAACTACAAAGCTCTGTTTGCTTCAAATCTAATCTGAAAGAGAGTGCCCATCAAGGTACCTGTCAGAGATGAGGCGCATCAGCAGTGCTTTCTCTGTCAGAAGGATCTAGCCATCTCTGGCGCAGCTATCCCACACCTCCAGACTCTTTATGGTCGCGTTAATGGTCAAACCTAACTCGGATATGCACAACGATATCCCTCAAAGTTTTTCGGTAACTCCTTCCTTGCGTCGTGTTCTTTGTCGGGTGGGTGACGGTAGGACCACGCGACGTCGCGCGCGAAAACGATACAACTGCCACAGTCGTGTGCTCGCGACCAAGCGCGCGCTCGCGATGGCTCTGCCACTGGGACAATGACACTGCGCTGGTATCTTAACTTTGTACCTCAGCTATGCGACAGTGTGTATGGACTCTGACAGTGGGCCCCCCAGAAAGTTGCAAGTGTTTAATGATTACGACTTAGCTAATAAGCTTAATTAACAATGAGCTAAATCTGTGCAAGTTCTCTGCAATTTAGCTCATTAGTTAAATAAATATAATTACATTGTGGTTTCTTCAATAATACAATGGAACGAAATTGAACGACCAGGCAGTTCAGGTCCTAGCTACTAGGGTGAATGAGCATGACTGAAATTGAAGCGAACTATCGAAGTGACCATCTAGGTCGCGAGATCGGTAACACGGTGGACCATAGCAGGAATGCCCTGCACAGCAAGGCTTCGCAGAAAAACTCACCGGCGAGCCGTGCGTCGCCTGCTTGCTGTCGCCGCAGCGGCGAAAAACGTGAGAAGCCAATGCATTACACTGATTTACTGGCACTTTGCCGATGAATGGTAAGCAGCAGTAGGACTAGGCCAAAGGCAAGAAGTAACGAATTGACTAACTAACAGCGCTAGGACATGGACGACAGCTGAACAGCATGACCCGTATACAGGAGAAATAGTTCTTGGGATATATGCTAATACCACTGGAATTATCGATTGTATTTTTAACTGTGCGCTCAGATACCCTCGTCATCCGGGCAGTTGATTAGGGCGGTCGTCAACGGGCCGCAGCGCGTGCCAGGAACTATTTGCTTTTTCCAGACTAATTTAGTCATTTTTTCCAACTTTTCACTGTTTTGGCTACTTTTTCCCAGATTAGCAGCTCCTTATCTTCACAAGGTGGAAAAAATGACTAAATTAGCCTGGAAAAGCAAATAGTTCCTGGCACGCGCTGCGGCCCGTTGACGACCGCCCTAATCAACTGCCCGGATGACGAGGTACTATTTGCAGGGAGGCGAGCATGGGGGCTGATAAGAAACTAATCGATGTTGGTCTATAGAGATGTGATAGGAAGTTATAAACGCCTTCCATAATAAACATTAGCCAGAACGTCTGCGACTTCCTGTGGCGCATGCCATGCCATGGAAAACTACGCAGAAACTGGCGGCTTTCGGCTACAGAGCTTGCGCATGAAGAAAACTTGTTGCTTGGGCGGTGGAGGGATACATTCAGAAGTTCAGCGGCGATCAAGTACCCAGCAGCATTCGGCAAGTAACTTAGACGGTTGCAGACGCTTCCTCATCTGCAAAGCGTGCAATAAGTCATTTTCATACAGGGGGGAGCAAAAAAAAATCCACTTTCTGTTGAGGCCGCTAAATTACACTTTATTCAAAATCTCACCGGACATTTTCTACCACCAATTATTAAAAGAGCATACTTACAATACTACTCATGGACACTTTCGCCACAGACTTCTGGACGAAGACGATTCTGTCTTCGCGACGCGCACGTGGTGCCTGAGATCAGGCCGAGATAGTCGATAATTCTCCGTCTACCGTACACCACCCATCGTTTGACACCTCCGCCTGAAACTCGGGCACAGGATTCACGGGCGTCCAGGGAGGCCTACTTAGATATTTCCACTCTCTCCAGGCTACCCAGCCCCTTCCAATTCCAAAGTTAGGCGATAGTTTCTACCAATGCCCTTCGATTCCAAGTCGCTGGTCACCCAATTTGTAGCAGTACAAAGTTTCCAAGAAGGTACGGGCGACGACATGTGGAGAGGATATCTTCTCGAGTTGCTCGATGTAACCGCCAGCGCTCACCTTCAGTCCGGGGCGGTTTTCCAAGAAGGAAAATATTGGTCTTCCCATTCCAGGTACGTCCGGTCCATACCATCAACCCGCGCCTTGACGACTGTGGTGAAGATGATGTCCTAGACCGTGGCGACGTTGTCGGAGCTGCTCGATGTTGGAGGTCATCCAGATCGAGAGTACTGGTCTCCAGGTAGCTATCCATGGGTGACTCCATACTAGAAGTTTCGCAGCTGTTTGGAGGTGACATGAATTCCAAAGGTCTTCTCCAGTCAGGCTGCGACTGGAGATGACTTCATATTTTGGTGTACATGAAGGTGATGGGCGAGAGCCAGCTCCTGCTTATAGAGGAACATCTTGGGTATCTTCCGCCCTGGTACTCGTATCCACGTCCTCTGTCTGGGCAGCGAAAACTTTGCTGATATGTGACTCGGTCGAAGTGACTTTCCCCCCCCCCTGTAGTGTGAGCGTGATATCCCTTGGTGGTGCGTAGCAGCCGGAATGACGCGGAGAAAATTTCTGTTTTCGCTAGCGACTAATTCTCCCAGCGGCAACATATAATCGGGCGTCCATAATTACTATTTCTACTTATTCAGCTCCTACCTCCAAATTAGGCTATTCTATCTGCTTGGAAAGACTCTACATTTAGGAGAGAGCAAGGCATTCATTAGGTAACCCATAAACAACAACTAATAAGTATTTTCGGTAATATTTTTGTTCTCAGTGTTGAAGCAAGAGATCGTATTGAGCCTGTCAGACATACTTCCTGATGCTTGTCTACCCTTTCCGTTGGCAAGTGGATTGTTGTGTGGAGTGCTATTAAGTGGGTGAAGCAATTAGAAAGCGGTGTTTCATCCAAAATTACAAAATACCAGATCAGCAGGGGAATTCTTCTGCAGAAGTTTTTAAATAAAAAAACTACACAAGCAAGGTACATGAGTAAGTATGATGAACATCTGGATAACTCTTGAATCTATTGAAACGAAAGCTCACAGAAACTTGCAATCTTAGCCTGTAAAATTTTTTTCCGATGCTTCCCACCAGCTAGGTTTCGGTCAAAATAAGGTAGAACTTCCCGTATTTGAATCGAAGGTTTCGTATTTGCTTGTTTTAAGGAATATAGCTGGCTTGTTCATATAGTTCTTAAGCGCTTCGAGCGACTATTACATCTCCTCCGATCGGAGTGAAAGAACGGAGTGTCGAACATGGTGAAAGATATGGTTCCGTTTTACACGCCTTTAGGTCGTTTTTGCGGTATAGTATGAGATGTGCCTGCATTTACGAATCCTGTTGGCTTGCTTAACCTGACTAGTAGGAGAGCTAGCAAGCAGTTGTTTGTCAGTGTTGTTCTACTACCGACCATGAGCTGGCTACCCGAATTTAGGGGCGGCACCCAGAGGGATTGAAGCTTAGCTGAGCTGGAGCTTTGTCGCAAGTGTTATTTATTTAGTTTGTTTATGTGAATGTTCAGGTCATCAAAGTATGCCTCAAAAAAACGAAGAAACAAGAAGCTCACTCAATGACTAAAAGTGAAACAAGCTATAAATATACATAAAGCAATTGGGAAGAGCGATCTCAAGGCGCAAGGCTTCCAATGGCCATAGCTGCGAGAAAACCCACAAGGACCGAAAGAAAAAAAAGACAGAAAATTAGCGAGGGCTACTACGCCATGTGTTGAATTCAAGTAGTACAAAGCAGATGGGTAAGGTGGGTGATGCTAGTGATGAACACCACTGACAAAAAGGCACCCTGGAAAATAGATATGGGAAGATATTTCGGATGTTAGATATTCCCTGCTGCTAACAATCTGCCGGTGGTCCAGCGCAGGTAAGGAAAGAAGACTAGTAAGTTCAGCCGAAGGGTGGCTGCGTCTTGACAAAAATAAACTATCATCACAATATACAACACGAATCGCGGCAACGGATGGTAAAGACAACAATGGACACAAATACACACACATAGATACATAATCACTCTAGATTTAGTCGAAATTGCTGCACGGGAACAAGCCATTGAAAAGTTACCCAAAAGCAAAAAAACTCACAACTCGCACGAGATCCGCGGAACAGGCAGCAGGTGGTGTATGAGATGCCGGTGTCAAATCCAAACCTCCGAACGCACGAGATTCCTTTTCTGTTATTCTTAACCACCCCCCATTTAACCTGCACTTTTCTAAGAGCATGATCTCAATGTCTTACCAGAATTTCGAGCAGTTTTCTTCGCTTGAAAAACATGTAGGAAAATAAAAAAGTCGAACGTGGTTTGGAATCCGAGACGAAAAAAAAGAGGCATGGTGACCCAATGTGGTGAGTGGAGGTCCATATGGGCAGTGAACACGTCGAGAGCTGTAGCTCGTGGCTCACTTTTCCTGCCCTTCTTGAGAACAGAATTCTGTGCAGTATTGTTTTTTTATGCAGATTACCCACTAGAAAGAAACAATGCAATTAGCTTTAGTCAGCCTTGTCTTAAAGGCAAAGGCCAAAACCAGCCGAACGAACAAACAATTATAAGTACAGAAACCATATAAGGAACGGAAAAAGGTAGGTAATCTGATTAGCGGAGAAGAAGCGCAACGCAAATACTGCGGAAATGCCTCTAGATAAGGTATTCCATATCGACCTCAACTTGTACATGCATGCAATGAAGAAAACGCATGTTTGTACGATTTTCCACTCGTCGTTATCATAAAGATATCAGCTCTTTTATCGTATCACCTCACTCTCACCATTCGGAATGGAGAGAGATAGCATAGTGGCTATATAACCATAGTAGTTAGCAGAGAACCCCCGGGTGAGCGGGGGATCCGCACCTAGGGCCTAAATGGGAAAAGCACGCCCCATGGGCCTAATTGTGTTCAGCATTAACAAGCGCGCACTTCCGTTCCGACCGATATATCCCCTTTTACAAAGGCTAACGCGCCAGCAACTCGCATCTCCTTCCCGGTTCATCGCCTGCACAACATTCTGAGAAGTCATACGCTTAATTTATATCGTGAAAAGCGGCTTAACACAATAAAGGGTAACATGAACTGGCTCAGCAAGTTATATCTTCGTACGCCCCATCCATTCAACGGCTCCACTAAAATTTCATAAATATTCCACAGATCCAAAATTCTAGGTCGACACGGTTCTGAATGGAAGTGGAGTGCGTAACGCACTCCATAAAAAATTCATAAATGCCCCTGTCCTTCAATTCCTGTCTATTGTAAGTAGGGAAGGTGTAGTGAAAGTCTCTTCAGGCTTCTGCACGGATGTGAAGGCTCTATGGTGGGTGGATGCTCTTTCTGCAGCTGAAGAAAACTGTCGGAGCAAAATTAGCGACGAGCTACTATTGGCTGCGGCGGCTTACGAAAAAGTAATAAAAGTCGTTATGCTGCCTGGAAAGTGGAACACTCTAGTTTTTGAAACCGTGTAAGCTCCCGCTCTAGATTATGTCTGAACAGAGATGTGTCCATTGAGAGGTAAAAAAAACTAGCGGCTGTGAAAAATTTCCCAGCGCTTTTTCTGGAACGAAGCCGCAACCTCAATGACAGCTTTGATGTACTGTTTCGATAGTTACCCTTCTCAGAAAACACGAATCCTGCTCACCGATTGAGGAAAATTTTTTGCGGATGAAGTTACGCTTTTTTTTAAGAAGGGACGGAGTTCAATGGGAGTCCATAAGGTCACGGCTGAGCACCGTTCTCATAGCACGCGACACAACCGCGGGAATTGAGCAGATACCTTCACAGCTTGTGAAAGGTGGGGACACCTTGTTTGGGAGGAAAGGGAATACCGACCGAGCGATTTTCCGCGATATTATGCTTGACCCGCGTCGTCACCGTCAACTGCTGACTTTTCCTTCAAAAGGAATAGAAGTTGCATGGCCTTGCTGTGGCTCCGGCAACTAACGAGCATATATAGTGAAAACGAGAAGGAAAATCGGATTATGGTCAACAAAGGATAAAATTTCCTCTTGGCTCTAGAAGATTTCTTTCGAAGGCAAAGATTACCCCTCCCCCATCAACCACACTACGACAACCCTCCCAGCGATGCTACACCGTGTTCCGAATTGCGGCACTACAAGCCTTTCTATTCGCAGTATATGCATTTCATAGTGTTGTGAGAGATGTTATTGAGGTTCTTGGCACCTCAATTCTTAATTCCGTTTTCTTTTGTTAATCTGTGGCATGCTGCCCATTCTACACTATACTGGGGCGCTAAGATGGAGGAACGGTAAACTGACACCAACTTTTTCATCCCATTCAAACTGAGTGAAGAAGTTATGTGGTACCTTATTTGGCGAATGACTCGATCTTTCGTCGTTGCCAAGGCTTTAACATTACTACATGCTCAGGAAATGCTGTCTATCCCATCAAACCCTTTTCCTAACTAGCATTTCCGACGTGATCTCAGAACTACACCGCAACATCTGAGGCCTCTACGACCGTGCTAGGTTGACTCTCCAGAGGAATTTCCGCCGTGAACAACAGCGACCGTCCAGGTTTCTCATTTTGGCCTTGTTTCTTGCGGTGAAGAATATGTTGCCTTGAGGTCGCGGTGACGTCGAGTTAACCTCGGCCCGAATTTGTAGAGACTTCAAAAATAGCCTTTTGTGGAAGACGCAACATGCAACATGTACGGGAGGGGAGCCGGCGACATTCATTTCGACGCTGAATGAGACCACCTGCACTCGAAGCTCGGACCGGCAAGCTGGCCCAGAAAGTTGGCCAGGGAGTAACGATAACTGACACTCGCGCGATCATTTTTTTAATCTTAATGTTGTTCTTTTACGTCTTTGATGCTGGTTTTTATTGATGTAGATCTTTCGGTCTTTAGTAGAAGATGTACAATCCAGAGATCAAAAAAGAGGAAAGAAAGCCCCAGCAGTTCTACAAACTGAGATCATGTGCCATTAGAAATCTGAAAATTTGTTTGATAACGGCAACACTATATTTTCGAATAGTTTCCACATAAAATGGATTAATCCATCTTCAGTTTTGAATTGGACAATCCAGGTTTCCATCACTTTCTCTGTAATATGGCAGTTGCATTCTCCATTTTCTATTACCTTGCAGTCTCGGTTAACTTCGTCCTTCAAGAGTTAATTCGGCAGTAAGCCTCAGTAATTATGTAAGCCTCGCTCTCGTTACCTCAGGTCACGATCCCGCTTGAACTCATTTCTCATTCTCAACAGGGGATGTGACGTATTCACGCCTACTACGAGCCTTTTTCTTCATTAGCTATCCATATGCTGTTCCTCCTGTTCCTTTGTTCTGCCTTGTTCTCTCTGGATTTTTTGCGCGAGATTTCATGGCATGCTTCCTAGTAAGTAATATTTGAGTATACCCACAAGCGTATTCAACCTCTTTAACGGCATAAATGGAACGCACTCAAGTGGAGTGTGTTCTACAGTCTTCTTTGCTGCAGATGACAAGACGTGTCAGAAGACCGTATATGGCGGACCGCCAGCTCGTTCTCCAAAAAAGAACAACTGGTGGAAAACCACTGAAACGAGCGAGTCTGATACAGCCTTGTCGCTTGCTCGCTTCTACAACTGGCAGACGGGTCTGGCGCGCAAAACCCATGCCTCCTGACACGCCCCATCGTCCGCAGCGAACTCGACTGTATGCGCGATTTACCACCCTTTGAAGATAGGAAAGTGCACCGATGGTGCCACAACCACATTTTCGGTTCTTCTGAAACCGAGGAACCCAAGCCGAGAGGGACTACCATATCGTTTGAAGGCTGGTAGCTTTAGGCTAGGTATCCGTGGAAATTTGGAAGGAATCGGGCGTCATGAGAGGAACGTGCGCTGCTCAGCGTTTATCCCTGCCGGGCCTCTAGTTGCGTATAAGGGTGTTCACGAAAGCGAATAAGGAAGTTATGGTTCAGAAGAGAGTTAGAAGGTCCAAATAGTCCGGCTTTAGCCCGAACAGCGATCTGCCTTAACTGAACTCTGAATATTATCGTTTTTCTAATATGTATTCTCTCGCCGATTTATTGAGCATACCTTCCAGTTATTTATTTATTTATTTATTTATTCTGCGTCCACCGGACGCGCCAAGGTCATTTAATAATAGCAGCTCAGTAGGTGAAACACGTACTATTGACTAAGGAAAGATATAAATTAAAAACTCAGCTTAAACAGAGATTACAACACAGAAAAACTTAGGAAACACAGCTCCGGTAGCACTGAACTAGATACCCTCGTAGGACAGATCTAGGGGATAGCCGAAATGAAAAATAATTTGATAGTCGAAAGGCTTACTAGCCAAGAAGTGCGCTTGGATATTGTGTGTTTGGTGTTTATGGACAAAGGTTACTGGAAATGAAAATTACAATTTAAGAAGTATCAGAGCTTCGCATCTCATGAAGTATCAAGGGCATTGCATGCACCTGATGAAAAAAAGATTCGAGCGCAGCGCTCATCCCAACTAGTAGAGGAGAGGGGAGTGTTAGCACCCACTTTAGGGTGGCAGAAGGTTTCCTCAAAGTGATGCTTCATCTTGACAGTTTCCCCATATCGCTCTTTTCATCACTATGTGCGTATGGAATTTTGCTAGCCCTTTATGCGAAATCTTGCCTTTTGACATCCCTCACGAGGTCTCACCAGATTCCATCAGTTCCTGCTACCCAGCACTAATGTCCTCGTCCCTCTTCCTCTATTACTTCTCAGAAGCACTACCACCATAGTAATGCGCTACTGCGATGAACATGGACGCACACTTCTACGAATTGTATATATTAGGTCATCCCATTCAAACGTGCCCATATAGAGGAATGGCAGAAAAGCAAAGGCGATAGAGCAGCGATCTACTATACAATGTTGGAAGCTAAGTTACCTCAAAGCTGTGCAGCTGTGAATTTGGCGAAACCTAGCCCGAAGAAGTTTCTCGAGAAATGAAAGAAGCTCGAGTGTATGAAAATCGTGCCGCTTTTTAAAGTTCAGGTGGTCATAACAGAAAGTGCGCTGCTCAATTTCGAGTGGCACCGGACCAGTGTTGTGTATAATGGTGTTCTTGAAGTACAAGGTGAAAGTTTGGTTCAGGAGCCCGAAGAAGGAAGAGAGGAAAAAATTTGTTGTCGTGGATGGTCCCATAATGTTCATCCTGTACAAGAAAAAATGGGTGGATGAAGTCAGGCACTGAATATCTGATCACAGAGCCTGGACCTTTGTCGAGTTTCCCCGCGAGAGCTGACGATCCCTGCTTTGCATTACTGTACGTGGTGTATGCACGACAAAACTGAGGATGGTCAGAGGGTGTGCGCAGGGTACCTAGTTTTTCTATAGAAGCAAGAGCAGTACGAGTTTATGACCCCCAGCAGTAATTGAAATATGGGTAAGTCTTGGCCTTGAGCCGAAACTCACAATACGTTAATTTGTATTCACTGAGATGAGAAGCCTGCAATTGAATGCAATTCAATTCTACCATGAGGAATTACATGGCGGCAAGTGCATTGATCACCATAGCGAAGGATTCCCACACTGTGGCTTTCAGGCGGCTCTACAGAGAATAAAATCGTCGCTGTCGGTGTATATTGCCTGTTCCTCGGCAATCAGATCGACAAATGGATGATACCACACAACTACAAGAAAGCCACCGTTGCTCGTATAGTGCCAGACCCCGAGTAACTGTATTGTAGGGCAGTGCTGGGACACAAACAATACTGAGACCTGGGTTCAATCGCCCCATTCGCTCAACATAAAGCCGTTCGATTCCAACTGATCTGGTTAGTCGAGGGTACTCTCTGACGGCAAACGCTACAATGCTTTGTCATTTGCCGAAACTGGCATCAACAGCAACTTACCCACACTTGTTGAAAAATGGAAGGTACCAGAGGTCCAAAGGCTTTCGGGGCACTGGGAGCGGGTCATTGGTGAAGGGAGGATTTATTTGACCTAAGGCTAAAATATTACTTTTTATCTATTCTCCTCTTTGTTTTATTCAAATAAAACCGGCGGCACGTTTGAATGTTATGACCTAAAGTTGCATACAGTAAGATCCTCGTTTCCGTCGTTGCGGACTAATTGACTATGCGACTGTTCGTGCACTCTTTGCTTGACTGATCTTCTTGTCTGCTTTAGTATTCGATTTGCACTTTCGAAACGGTTGCGTTTCCGGTCCACTTCCATTTGCGTCAAATGTAGGAAGATATCAATTGACGCATAGAAAAAAGGGCTTCCATATGGCTAGAAGATCGCATCTGAAAATTTAATTTTGCAGGCGAGCTTTGGAATTTTTTCACCGATTTATTTAATGGCTTATGGGAGTAGAGGGCAAAGGGCAACTGACAAGTTCAGAGCAGGGTCTACCGTGCGTTGCGGAATCCGTAACATCGGTTCGCATTTGATCTGCCAGGAGGGGGGGGGGGATTGAGTTGGGGTGGGGTGGATGTGCACGTTGTTAGTGAATGAGCAGTTGCAACGTCAAGAGGACTGAAAGACACTGTCACCGCTCCATGTTTTGCCGTGGAGCGCACTATCTCCACCGACTTGTAAAGCTCGCAAGGGAATCTCTGATAAATTAGTGTAGTGGAAATGAAACTACACAAGTTATAGTCATACGTTTGTGCCAGCACAACATGGAGCTCATCAGGAGCTCACAAAGTTTTTTATTTAGTGGCCAATATGCATTCAAACGAGACTACAATTCGGGACGGGAGTTCAGTTCGCGTACTTTCATTCAGTATTGTAGTCCGATTGTAGTTTCATGCCGCAGTCTATACAGGGGTTGAATCAACCGTTGTGGTCCTTTTTCTTACTCACAAGTAAGGCGAAGCTCTCCAATCTTATCCCAGATAGTGATGTCTTCATAGTCGAACGGTTTCCAGAATCTTTTGAACTTATTACGAAGTTTTCGGTGGGTGTGAGCAATTATCTTCATGGATTTCGTAGCTGAAAAGCTATTTTCACGACCGACGAGCTTTTGAAATAAGGGCTCCCAGGAAAAAAGGAGTGGTTTTTCAGAGAGTGAAAATCTTCCAATTTCTTAATCTAGCTAGACAACTGCTCGATGTTATGCTCAAATGAAGCTTTATCCATTTAGGCAGCGTTCAGACTTCACGATGACGTGCATCGACGTAGTTACCTCCTTTTATCTCCCTATTAAGCTCTCTCACAACAACATCACCGGGAGATGGGTGATGAACGCAGTATATGGCACCCCATGATGCTTTCATCTCCTGCGTCAGCTTCTGCAGTGCAGGAGCGCAAATTGTAGCGGTGGTGCGTCGTAGCGCGTCGACGCGCATCTTCGCAAAGTCTGAACTTGAAATTAGAGACTGGAAACTCAAGCGCGCAAAAGGTATTTCGCGTTAAAGGCATAAGGCACGATAATTCGGTTACTTGGTCTAAATGGGATAGCAGGGCGCTGCCCTACATAGTGAAAAAAATGGCGAAAAAGCGAAGTGAAACTGTCAAAATCCTGCAGTAGAAACATTTATTCTAAATGATTCAGAAAGCAATTTCGGACGAGTTCCTTAATCAGTGCTTCAGTTGGCACCGACCCAATCAGTGCTACTGCAGACCATGCGGCACCGCAGCCGCTTCATAAATCAATTTGCTTCATTTCGTACTTCGCAAATGAAGCGATACGAGCATCAGCATCGGTCGGACATTTATGGGAGGGTGGGCGCTGGTGGGCGTCCGGGTTGGTATGTGCGGATTTGGGAGCTATAACAGTACCTCCCTGGGAAAAGGCGCCACGCAGCATCTGCTCAGGGATACGCCAGAATTCTTTCTACTAGGCATACTCAATCCTACACATCTCGCGGATTATCGCTGCCACATTGCCTTCAAAGTAGGCCGTGCCTCACAGACCTCTCTTTCCAATTTATACACGTGTGTTAGCTCATTTTAGATAGAATCCTAGCTGTTAAGCGAGACTCCCCAGAAATTGGCCCAGAGTATTGCTTATGTGAAGGTAAATTGGTGTGCTTCAAGAAGTTTTAAATTCGAGTGATTTACCTAAGGGCATCAAGCGCTCCAATAAGCGTTACTTCCAGTAAGCCCAACGATATCAGTGACATTCTCCTCAATTTTCAACCCGTTTTATCAAAGGGCGAGGGGAGGTCGTGGGAACATCCTACCCTGTTTCGGAGGTCGTACCCGCAGCATACTTTTCGCGATGTCATTCTCGACCTTAGCTCACAGAGCTGTGATCTTGTCGTAGAAATAATGTTCGACTCCCTAGTCAGTCGTCGCTTTATACCAATTAAAAAGAGATCTTTCATGCTTTTTTCGAGACAGGGAAACATTGAAGTAGACTGTAATTGACATAGCATTTAAATACTGTTTTGCCTTAGACACTATATAAGAGCTCTGTACATGCATCATCCGTATTTGTTTACGGCACACGCTCTAGCGTGACAATGGTAGTCATTTGTTTATAATTATTACCCAACTGCCTTCAAATTCGTAGCATCGAGATCGTATTTTCGCCAAATGTTGGTCATCGAGGTGACCAACATTTGGCGAAAATACGATCTCGTTAATAATACTACTCATTTTAGTGGGAACGCCCACTGCCACGCCCCTTATTCCTCTCGGCCGACCTCCTTTACTATATAATGACTGCCACCATATCGCAGGGGAGTCGCCCGAATACGTGAATCGTTCCCTTCGGTTTACTGTGCCTCCATTGTTGCTGTTGGCTGTTGTCGTCTCCTACTAGTAACTCTCAGCAAAACAAGTGGCTTAACAGCACCATCCCGGGATGCAAGCCGCACGTAGTAGCGTTTAAAAGGTAAAGTGTAGCTACTCGATTCAATAGTGGGAGAAATAGCAGGAGTATACCTCCCAGATGCCCTAAATTAGGTCCCACTTGTTTTAGTCATGGAACGAATGATCAAAGGACACCTTCAAAATGCTTGCTAGATTTTGTTTTAGGCCAGACTCTATGGAGAAATTATCTGTCTGGAGAGAAATTAACTGTTCATCTAACGCTGCTAACTTCCCTTTCTTTTCTCTTGTTTTTGCGAGAAGACAAGTACGACTGGAAACTGTCGATTCGTGCCACTCCCTGAGAAGTACATGAAACTTCTTCAATCATCCTATGAATATGTATAACAAAGATGCATCGGTAATTATATCGCCAATGCAGTATTCCCTCGTGTGGGCCCTTTCTGGGACAAACGGACAGGATCACATGCTTGCGTGAGTGCTGCGCGCTTACCAGCCACCCTATAATGAAAGAAGATGAGTCCTCTAACACTACGTGTCTCGACCCGCTAAACTTCAGAAGTGCGGCCGGAATGTTCCGAAGCGATTCTAAAGGCGAGTTTACGCGACCATCATTGCTCTGCTGTGTCCGCACAAGTTCGAACGCATAACTTGCCCTGCGGCAAGCACCCGGTGGGTTAACTGGATAGGAGTGCGGCACTATTTACTCTTTACTGCCCCAATCTTCCGAAAACGGCAGTTTTTGGTCGACTCTGCCTTGGCAGAATTGGCTGAAAATTTATCTCCTGGGGTAGTTTGACCTCCTGAACATGAATATCACATCCGCTAGGCACGAAACCTCCTGGCGCCCGCGCCAAAATGCCTTCAATCGCTAAATTCGCTGAAAACTTGTTCTCGGGGTAGTCTGACCTCTTGAGCACGAATATCACATCCCCTCGACCGAAAACTGCCGACCGCGCTACAGAAGCTGGCGCCAAAATAGCCCTATCACCAGCGACCGTGTAAGGCGCCGGGGCGTAGGATGGTCTCGGGAGCGTCAAATACCCCAGGAGACAACATTTGAGCCAAATCTGTTCACGGAGAAAAAACTCGATCAGACTTTGGCTCAGTTCTGGATGTATGGGGCAGTAAAGGGCAAATAGTGCCGGCAGTAGCTATACTTCAAAGCACACAAGGTCACGTGTCTGGAATCCTCGATCTTGCCTTTTGATAAAACACCTCATAAACAATTTGTTATGAAACTGCTGGGGTTAACGCCTGCCAGCACGTGTTTCCGAATGTTATCACAAGAATGCTGGGCTGTGGGCGAAAGTCGTGCTCCAGGCGGGAGTCGAACTTGCAGCTGAGAGGGTAAAGACGGCCCTGCCTGGTGGCGTAACGGATAGCGCACTCGCCCGGAAAGCGTGAGGTGCGGGTTTGACTCCCGCCTGAGGCCACGACTTTTGCCCACAACTCAGCATTCTTGTGATCACTCGCTTGTGATAACTTCATAAACGCTTTTGTTCAGCCATTTTACCTACTTCTTTGATTATTTGACATCAGGAGCGAGCAACTTCGCCATTTCTGGTTCCTTTAGAGAAGTTTTACTATGTACTACGGGACTATACACCAACAGCGGTACAACCTGTACAACGGGTATACACCAACGGGACTCTAATCTCCATCTTTCATCTCTAGCCTATTTTCAACTTCGTTCACCCAGATTCAGAAACTTCTTATCCTATTCTTGGTATTCGGCTGGATACTTCGAAGCACATCCTGGTGAATTCGAAACACCTCTTCAGTACTGCTTTCCCTCTGGACTGGTGGAGAACTGTAACTGTACCGTGCGTGGAGAGCACTTCTTTATTCGCTGTGCTTATTGTGAGAGCTTGTTTTGTTTCCATTACTTTCGTGGAAGAATACCACATGTGCACTTAAAAAAGATCTTCATTTCATAATGCAAGCTCTAATAAACGTATTTCTTCATGGAACAGCTTTTCAAAATAAACCAGTAATGGCGAATTTGCCTGCTCCTGATGTCAAATAATCAAAGAAGTAGGTAAAATGGCTGAACAAAAGTGTTTATGAAGTTATCACAAGAATGCTGAGTTGTGGGCAAAAGTCGTGCCCCAGGCGGGAGTCGAACCCGCACCTCATGCTTTCGAGTGCGCTATCCGTTACGCCACCATTGTAAGGCAAATTGTACGCTCATCTCAAGAACGGTCGTTTCGATGTGGGTGAATGGTCCGCAGCTGCTAATGTGCCACTGTCTCCCCTGAAAAGTGCACGGGAGCGAGGTTTTAGGATAGCGGTACCCGAATGTCGCCACTACATTACGCCTGCACGACCCTCAGGGTTATACCAAGATTCCGCAGCGCAACACGCACTCAGTGATAGACAACAGCCAGAAGTGAAAGGGCGCAGACAAGTAGCGCGCTTGGCTAAGGTTGTGCGTGTGGCGGGGTTCATTATCTTTCCAGCTTTGTTCCATCACTTTTGAAAACGCATCCTACTGCAGCTGCAGCCCCTTTCTCTTCAGAGGTGGCTAGGAACAGGATTACGAAGGTGAGTGTACCGCTTGTCTTTAAGATTGCGTAACTCGCGACCGGATACCAGTATGGGACGCTCATTATCTGGTGAATCAAGAAAATTGTCCTAGAATACCTTACATTCTAGAGTATCAGACGCATTTCTTTCCATGGTCGAAGAGGCCCACATGGCAACGTGCGCGAAGAATTTCCTAGACTCTGCATTTGGTAGCTTGGCGCTGAAGGTTTTTTCGTGATATTTAACCTATTTTCAAACATTTCTTAGTGAAAAAAAAAAAAAATTAGTCTAGCAACATTTCTTGTTGCAGTCTTCTTCTTCTTCTTCTTCAGCGTTTGTCCCGCTTGATCGCGGGGTCCGCTCTTTTGATACAACTACGCCACTTATCCCGATTAGATGCCTGATCAGGGTGGATGCCGGCTATTTTCAAGTCGGTATGCAAAGCGGTGTCAAGCCAGCGCTGTTTGGGACGTCCCTTTGGCCGCTTTCCTGGTACCTCGAGTTCGAGAGCAGTTTTCCGGACGGTATCAGCCTTTGCGCGAAGTACGTGCCCATACCATCGAAGGCGCGTTTCACGCATTTTCTCCGTTATGGGGGCTACACCATACTTCTTACGCATGACATCATTACAGATGCGGTCCGATCGCGTGACGCCCGCCGTCCAGCGCAACATCTTCATCTCCATCACGCCAAGGCGAGCCTCAACTTCTTTTGTCGCGGGCCAGCACTCGGCACCATATAACGCGACAGGTCGGACGACAGTACGATAGATCTTTGATTTGAACCGCTCTGGCATTTTCTTGTCGCGAAGGATCCCGGACATGATCGCCACTTAGACACGCGGCCACCCACTCGGCGCTCACTTCCGCAGTTCAGGACTGCCAACGTCGGACGCAAGTGCTCGATTCAGAGATACCATGAATGTTCTGCTGTGCGTTTGAGCACAGTGCCTCTCAGATGACTTAATGGAGCCCAGCTCATTTGGGTCGGTTGTCAGGTACTCGGTTTTGTTGACGTTCAACCTGAGTCCAAACTTCGCCAGACGCTCGGCCCAAGCTTGCACCTGCTGTTCCAGTGCGCTCTTATCTTCACAAGCAAGCATCACATCATCAGCATAAAGCAGGGTCCATGGCACTTCCTTCTGAAGATCTCGTGAAAATGGCATCCATGACGGCAACGAAAAGAAGTGGGGAGAGCGCAGAGCCTTGATGTTACCCACGTTCCGGGGGTGATGGGGAATTCCATTGAGCACACCGCATGCTCGTGAGCGAAACTTGCTCCTCTGGGCATGAGGTAAGAGGAATTGCGCACACCCACTCAATGAGCTCTTCGGGCACGCCGTGCCGCCTCAAAGCGTACCATATAACATCACGCGGCACCCGATCGAATGCCTTCTCCAGGTCTAGGAAGGCTACATGCACGGGCTTTCGCTTCTCACGGTGTTTCTCCAGCAGTAGGCGAGCGGCATGTATAGCGTCGACGGTGCTACAACCCGCCACGAAGCCACACTGATTGGTGGAAAGCTGGACGATATCACGAACGCGGGCGTCAATAATTCGCTCAAAGACTTTCATGGTGTGTGAAAGAAGGCGAATTGGACGATAGTTTGAGCAATCTGCTGGGCTGCCCTTCTTCTTCCAAACCGGGATCGTCACGCTCTGCTGCCAGTCATTGGGCACCTTCTTCTCTTCGACGATCTGGTTGAAGAGTTTCGTCAACCAACCCGCAGAAAACCAGCGCTTCGTGACTTCCACAAATCAGCTGCTATGTCGTCGGGGCCTGTAACTTTGCCGGACTTCATCTTCCTCAGAGCAGCTTCTGTTTCCTGTATGGTGATCTTCTGAACGGGACCATATGTTGGTGCTGTGCCAGGGTAGAGCGGGATGGGCGAATTCCACCGTTGAGATGCCCTCGAAATATTCACGCCATCGTTGTAATACCCTTTTTCGGTCCATCAGAAGGTGGCCATTCTCATCATTTATGCCAAAAAACTTCTCAATGTCTTCGGTTTGACGATGACGAGATTTGGCAAGTCCATACAGGTACCGCTCACCGTCGCGCGTCTCCAGCTTTTTGCTGATATCATCGAAGTGAGCGGCCTTCGCAGCAGCCACGGCCGTCTTTGCCACATTCCTCGCTTCCTGGTACTGCCGCCAGTTGTCAGCCGACTTGTGATCGAGAAATGCGTGATAGAGCCTCTTCTTTTCTCGAACCTTCGCTTTGACGTCGTCCGTCCACAGCCATGCCTCTTTGTCGATCCTCCGCCTTCCAGGCTTCGTTGTGCCAGTTCGGAGCGGCGGCCTGGATTATAGAGTTAACGGCTTTGTTCCAGGTCTCCTGAACAGTTGTGACTTCAGGTAGTCGAATACGAGAAATCACAGCTGCCTCCCGCTCCTTGAGTCGCCACCACTTTATTCTTTCAGGGCCGCATCGTTCTGCCTGCCTCGATCTGGGAGCTACAAGTCTGAGCGTACAGATAAGTGGGCGGTGCTGCGTGGCAACCGTTTCATACGGTACTACCTTGGCGTCTGTCACGAGTCCTTGGTCGCCATGCCTGATGAGTACGAAGTCTATCTGGGTCTTGGTACTCCCGCTGATTAGAAACGTTGATTAAGATGAAGAATCAAAACGGTTTACGAAACCGTGTGTTCAGAATGACGAGGTTATGCGACTCTGCATACTCAAGGACTCGTTCACCATCGGCGTTTCCGGGAACCGTAACCGAATCCGCCATGACAAGTATAGCCGTCTTTTGCAGCGCCCACGTGTCCGTTTAGATCGCCGGCTACAATGATACCGTCTTTTGGTGGCACTTCAGCTGTCTTCTCGTCCAGCAGAGCCCAGAATTCGTCCTTGGACTGCTCAGAGCATCCAGTTTGTGGGGCATATGCGGAGAAGAAGTGGTAAAGTCGTTGCTCAATAGCGACAACAATCTTCATTAAACGGTCGTCGAAACAGCATCTACGCTCACAATCGTATCGCGAAATCGCTGTGACACGATCACGGCCACACCACTTGTAGTTTTCGGCCCGCCACAAAGAACGGCTTTGAAGCCGCGGCCTAACTCTTTCGACTTGCAGCCAACCCATCTCGTCTCTTGCACGGCACAGAGGTCGATCTTCCTACGCTCTAGGGCTTCTGCTAACTCGTACGAGCGTCCAGTCAGCGTCCCTACATTCAGCGTCGCAATACGAGCCTTCAACACATTGCACGTCTTTCGGACTAGCCTGGTTGCCCCCCGATGCCGTCCTTGCAACGAGGACCCTCGCATACTTTCCACACTCGCCGGGCCATACGAGTGCGCGTCGGCTCCCGCGGACGCCGTAGCATTATCTCGTAATTCATAAGGCATAGTTGAACATGATGATGTGACATGGGGTGTTCGTAAGCCGGCCCGTCACGAAGGCCTGTCGCCTGCTTTCGAGTTCGTCCGTGTTCAGCTCAGCCCGCAAAAGCGAGCAGGTCCCGGTGGCACCACTTGAGAACGGACGTCACCACCATTTCTTGTGGCTAGATGATGTAATAGCAAGGAAAATAAAAAAACATGCCAAACCCGAAAAAAAGCATTCGGTACGCTAGAAAAGGTGGGATTAATAAGCAGACCCCAAGAAGGTGTACTTTTTATATATTCATTCACATATATTATACTGCCTGAGGCGCGGTAGTCTAATGCCGAATCCGCTTGGAAGGATAAAACACTGACTTGAATATCGGCTGACCCCCGCAAGCCACTCATAGGACACATCGCCTTCAATAAGCCATTAAGAATCTAAACTGAAGTAAAAGTAGAGTGCGAGCCGCATCACAGAACAGTTATTGATCTACAGCAACAGTTCTACAGTTCCTATTGTTAGTATTTTACACTCTGACAACACGATTTTTTTTATTTTCTCGCAGCATCAATCATTCATCAATTTTATATTCTCTCCCATCCCAACGAACCATGCAAAAAAAAGGTGGATCCAATGAGCCGGTGTATGCATTTCTCGGAGTTAATGAGTTAAACTCATGGTGTTGTTGTTGGGCAAAATGCAATTAAAATAAAAAAAATGGTTTCAAAAGAAGCGTAGCCTCAGTATATGCGCTTAATCTCTATAATGATTTGTGCTTATGCAAGTCCACTTCTGAAGCAACGATTCACGCAGATGATGGCATAATGAGTGCAAAATGGCTGGAATTGAGTGATCACGTGGGCGGAAGGGAGTGGTATGACGTACGAAGAACAATTGAAGAGATGACTTCCGACTGGTCAGCCCTTCTGGTCTGTAGGCGTTGGTAACCTACATCAGTTCAGCTTTGGCCTTGCCCTACTTCTACCACACAGTGGTTTGAGGCAACGTTCAGACTTAATTGCAGGATCGCGGTTCGCACAGGCATGGCTCTTACGCCTGAAATTTGCTTCGGTGGAACGCTTGCTAAATTTTGCTGCTATATCCGCCTCAGAATTGCCTTACTGCCCTCCTGTTTCAATGGTTGCGTTATCCGTTGCCTAACTCTCCCAAACTGTTTGATTGTTCTGCTCCTATATCTAACGTGTCTCAAATGGATTCTTTCTTGACACTAGGCGGAGTGATATGATTTCATATTGGGAAAAGGCGTTAGCGCTTCATGCTCGACCCAGAAGTACTGATCAAATGATATAAGGGTCGGCGGGCCTTTGCTAGAGTATGTTAACGGCGGAACTGAACGTCGCGCAATGAATGATTTGATGAGGCTATGCCCTCAGAAACAAGACTGGGCAGAAACTGGTGGGTTTGCGAGGATATCACCAATGAACGCTTCCTTTTTCACCAGTTAATGTTACGGAATTTTCATAGTGTCTTTGTTTGAAGAGAATTCAGAAATAGAGCAAAATTTACTTTCGACTGTGACGATCTTAAGTCATCCTACACTCCCCTCATGCTTTAGCGCTGATCCTCTGAAAGATTTTGTAGCTTGATTTCAGTTTCCTGGGTAACCCCAT
Organism: Cooperia oncophora; assembly: GCA_036418165.1. Classification (NCBI taxonomy): domain Eukaryota; kingdom Metazoa; phylum Nematoda; class Chromadorea; order Rhabditida; family Trichostrongylidae; genus Cooperia; species Cooperia oncophora. The sequence goes on from MU947886.1 coordinate 22,184, forward strand.
ATTGTATTCCGGTCTCCACATTTCCGAGGAAAAACGATGAAGCGGCAGCGTTCACAGTTATTGGCAACGAAATTTAGCAGCAGACTGAAGGGCGAAAGAAACGGTGCTATCGCGAAGTCTGTACTCTGTCTAACACAGCTAATTCCAACAAACTGTATTTCATAAAGCTGGACACAGTCCATCGCTCTGGAATGCGGAAGCTTTGCAGATCGTGGCTCCTTTTCAGAGGAATCTGAGTCAGTCTTCTTATACTAACGATCGCCATTGCATTGGCTTCCAGGGGTGCAGGATTGTCTGAGCCACTGAATACATGTATGACCTACTAATGTCTGCCAAAAAAACAGCGAACTCGCCAAATGCCTACTATAATTCGAATGAAATCTGTCATCAAGCGCATACATATCTTTTGAAAAGGTCTATATGTCTTGTCCTGTACTTGGTCACATTGTACCGCCACAATTAAATTTAGCCCTGCGACGGGCATCTTCGCGGCCAGTTGCGCCACTTCGTCAATGGAAGGCTGAATGTTTGCTGATCGTGTCGTGTGCGTCAAGAAGTAGTAGGTGCTAGCTACAGAAGGAACTAGTAGGACAAGCCTCAGAAATACTTTAGGCACCTTCCACCGACGTTCCACCTGAGAAGGTGTCAACGATAGGCACAAAGTTTTCTGTGATTTAGTCCTGATGCCACACTACTGCCAACAGCTTGGCGTATATCTGTCATTTCGTGGGACAAGATACGCCGATTTGACATCCATTGCGGACATGGAGTGCTGGTTGAAAATTCGACCTACAAAATGGCTTGCTCGTCATAATGTTGAATTGAGTATTCAGTGGTCCCATACGACCGGCAAACCATATCTACCTGTCTCAGAGCCTTATCGAGGACTGCTACCTCATTGCAAGAGAACACTGACAGAATCCAGGCATTCCGAATTCAAAATGTTCGAGAGCAGCCAAAACGTTCTTGGCTGTCATGTACAAGGGGGGGGGCAAAAAAAACTTTTTCTTTCCTTGACATTCGAGGCGCTGTAAGTTACACTTTATTGAATTCTTATCGGATATTTTCACCACCATATTAAAGAGCATATCAAATACTATTATGATACTCCGCCACAGCCTTCTGGAGGAGCGCCATCGAGAGATTCTGCCACGCGACCGTGAGTGGTGCCTGAGATCAGCGAGATAGTCGATTTCTCCGCCACCGTAGACCACCCTATTGAACTCCGAACCAGGTAATTGAGGGGGTTTGGGTCAGATGACCTGCTTGAATATTCCACCTTCCTCAGGTACTCAACGCCCCTCCATTCCAAGTAGGCGAGTGTTTCTCCAACGCCCTTCGATTTCATGTGGTGGCACTCAATGCTGTAGCAGTACAATTTCCATTCAAGAATGGTACGGGCGACCACATGTGCGGGTGGATATTGCTTCTTCGATTTCGCTCGACTGTAAACCGCCAGGTGCTCACCTCAGTCCGTTGCCCCCGCCCGAAGAAGAATATTGGTCTCTTCCATTTCAGCGTACGGCCATCGGTCCCTACCATCAACTGGCCTTGGCGACTGGGGTGAAGATGATGTCCTGGACCGTAGCGACGTTGACGGAGCTGCTCGATGATGGAGGTCTTCCAGATCGAGAGTACTGGTCTCCAGGTAGCTATCCATGGGTGACTCCATACTAGAAGTTTCGCAGCTGTTTGGAGGTGACATGAGTTCCGAAGGTCTTCTCCAGTCAGGTTGCGGCTGGAGATGACCTCATATTTTGGTGTACATGAAGGTGATGGGCGAGCGCCAGCTCCTGCTTATAGAGGAACATCTTGGGTATCCTTCCGCCCTGGTACTCGTATCCACGTCTCTGTCTGGGCTGCGAAAACTTCGCTGATATGTGACTCGGACGAAATGTCTTTTTTTTGGCCCTCCCTGTATTTCTTTGGGTAGCACCTTTGTCAAGCAGCCTTGCTGCGAAATCCGCTACAACTGTTTATACGGTCACCAAAATGGGCACAGAAAAGTTACCTCAAGTGTGTGTTTTCCACCATACCACCGAAGGCCACTTTCAAGCTCTTTCTGGATTTTGTGCCACAGCCCTACAGCACTCACACGTTTAATGCGGTGAAGAGGGACTTGGTGTAAAGGATAACACATTCACCCAGGAAAGCGCCAGGTGCTTACTTCGAGTACGAGATTAGGTCTTTTGCCTACGACTCCGAATTCTCGTAGTATCGTAATATGCTCCGGAAAGCCGAATACTCAAGACAAGCTATAGCTGTTCTCAGGACGGTGGCATGAGAGAATTTATTTTGACAAAAACTCAGTGATCCAGGATATGAGTTCCTCTCAGAAAGCTTATAATCCAACCTTTTTTATAGGTCGTATTGCCTGCTGCAAAGCATCGTTTACCGTAGTGTATTCTTAGGTGATCTTGAAAATTAGGCAATTTGGATAACTTCGCTCATGAAGAATCTGCCGATTCAGAGTCACTTAAATTATCTGTAAATATCGCTAAAATTCCAGAGAAAGCATGGATTTTCATCTGGTAGTACAGTAGGCGATCTGAAGGTAATTCATCATTCGCAAACCTGTAGGAGCTTTGGGTTCTGTATACCAGAAGTAGCGTAGTCAATGTCGTCCAATGAGCGACATAGTTGATGTACGCATATGAGTGACATTAGGGGTTCTCAGGGAAAACATGCTTACTACGTTGGTATTTCTCAAGCTATCTAAGTCTGATCACTAATTTGAAGAATTAAGCCAAGCAGGCTGAAATTTGAAGTTCCGTACAGTCAC
>MU947897.1:0-15578 GCA_036418165.1 Cooperia oncophora
ATTCGAGCGCCGAACGCTCCACGCTTATGTGGAGCACTAATACATGAATTGGTTCAAATAGAAGATGTAGGCATTACAAAGAAAGCTGCGATAAAGCTGCTGACATTGAAAAAGAAGAAATGGGTCACAAATTAGTTCTTCACAAATTAGTGGCTCATTTAAAAATAATGTAAATTAGGTATAATTCGTCAATGAAGAGACTTTGTTTACTTTATGGAGAGCTGAGGTGTCTTAATCATACTCGCGGATTCCCATTAGAGCTAATAAGACTAATTAGAAGGTGTGACCTGCCCCTATTATTGGCTACAGATTGAGTGAGGCAACTTAGTCTGGCAGGTCATACCGTGTAGGGTCACGTTTCTCGAGAGACTACATGAAAAAAGGAACGGTTACAAAGTGAAATTTGCGGAAATAATCCAATGCTACAGCGAACAAAGGCAAAAGTTTTTTACAGGAAAAAACAAAGGCATAAATTTCTTTCAAAGCTCCCCAGCGCAATGTACAACCTTGTTCGTCACTGCGCCTGGGAAAGTGTTTACGCAGCAAAACTTCACAAGGCCTGTTTTCAGGGGTATAGGGTGCACTCCTGTATTTTGCAGACCTCAGCCTTCACGTTTCTTTCTCATTCCGTTTGTGAGTGTTTTTTTTTTGCTTGTTCTTCTCCATATTAACGATACATCCGACCAAAGATGTTTAAAAACCAATCAAAAATATGAATATTCAAAAAAACACAAAAAAACGAAAAAATAAACTGCTGCTGTGCCAACTTTCCGCGCGCGTTGCCGCGCATACAGTCCTCATCATTACGGACTGTCGGGGCGGCACAGCGCTGCACTGTGACGCGACAGCGGCTGCGGCTCGGTGACGGTGAATCAGCTGATTTCGATGGAATTCGGCTGCAAATTCCCACTTTTTCAGCTCTTCAAGCTTCTAAAGTGGAAGGTGAGTTATTTTGAACAATTTTGAATTGTACTGGCTCTGATTTCCTTCATTTTTATGTCGATTATTATGCTGCTTTTTTTTTGTATTTTGCCTTATTTCAGGCATTTATTCAAACGGCTTACATTCTTTCAGATTCATTCAGAGTAAGTGCAATTTAAAATGGTTCAGAATAACTCACCTTCCACTTTCAAAGCTTGAATAGTTGAAAAAGTGGGATTTCGCAGCTGAATTCCATGGAAATCAGCTGGTTCGCCGTCATCGAGCCCCCCCGGCAGCCGCTGTCGCGTCACATTGCAGCGCGGCTGTCCCGCCCCGACAGTCTGTAATGATGAGGACTGTATCTGCGACCATGCGAAGGAATGCGGCTTATTTCCGGAAACAGATAATATTAGTATGGGCCAAAAAGTGAAATCAAAGCCTCAACAAGCTTCCGGATGAAAATCTTATTCTATGAGTTAGTTTTATTTTTTAAATGGCTCATAATCCATCGAATGAAAAGGATTTAACGCCAAGTCTGTTCATTATGTTTTTAATTTGGATCAATTAAAAAGATTGTTGGGAGTTGTGCTAAATTACTGATTACTTTTTACCGCATAGGTTTCCTTTGTAAAGAAACATGGCAAGAAAAAGTAGTCAAGGAAAGAGGAGGGGACACGTTCAAGGCTCATCGTGTTGTAAAAGTGAGACCGAGTCCCATATTACCTCAGGGAAAATTGACATTGGTCCTTACCCGTTTCAAAGCCGCACTTTACCTTAACCTCCCCTCCTCGGTATTTGCACAGTTGCTTGGGGAAAAAACATAAAAATGAAACACCTAATGAATATTCCTAACGACTATCAGTCGGAACCGGCCTTGTAATGTCTATTCACCGAGCTGAGAGAATCAATCACACTGCATTCCTATTTGTTTCATACAAGAATTCATGAAAGTTTATGACCAAATTTCACGTCGAAACCACTGTGTACAATTTAATTTGAAACACATCCTAGGGTGTGTATCAGACGTCGATAAAGATACTCGAAAACAGCAGTGAATAGCACAGCGAAATAAAAAAAAAACAGCATGAAAAGGAAACACCAGTGAAGAGAGCAAGCAAATAGGCGGCGAGACACAACGAAAAGGTCATTTTTCCATTATAGTTGGGAGGAGTCCACAAGCGAAGTCCTTGCCCATGGCTCAGAATGCAAATAGTGCAAATGTTTATTTACTTATCGGTGCTTATTACTTTGCGATGACTCATGAATTAAGAATGTAATCTAATGGTGTCTATTACAAAATCATCTTTGCTTCACCCAATGTCTCCGAAGAAAGGTAGTTATACAAAAGAAAGCCTTTTTAATGGATAGAATACACCTTTAGCTATAGGGGTTATGCGAATTCAGCGAAATAAGTTTAAGTCAGCAGCTTCAGGCAAAAACCGCACACTACAGCATGAGCTGAACACACGCTTGAGCGCCTATGTGCTTTTTGAGGAGAGTGCAATGCAGGGCGCATTGGAGAAATGACCAGCAAATCATGTCTGCCTTAGCCTTTTGTCCCATTGGACAGTTCCAGGGCGGCAAAGGTGACGCTCAGTCCAGTCCTTTGGCCATATGTACTGAAAGAAAGTGTGACCTTCAAGAGACATTGGCGAAGACTTGCGCCAAGTTCATGAACATCCAGTGCTTTAGTGATTATGTACCAAGCTCAAATAAGGTGCGACATCCGATTATTCAAGAAAATTGCATAGTTTAAGATTTATGCGAAGTAAAGATGGATATTCGGTAGTTCAGTAGTTTCCTCTGAAATTTGAGTTCGCCAGGGGTGAAAGTAAACATAATACCTGCACCATCTTGTAGTAAGGGGGGGCTATTTAAGCAATCATCACTGAGGCCAATTATATGTCCCATGAATGGTCAGAGCTTAATTAACCTAAGTTAGTCTTGAGTTATTATTCCATTGGAAGAATTCTAGATTGTTGCTTCGGATGTTCTACCGGACTCTCTGACTTCGTAAACTCGTCGCAATTCCTACTATTAGACAGTTAGATATAGACAGTTCTTTAAAGGCACAGTACGCGATAAAAAGCCTAGGTGATGTTGCAGAAATAAGGAAGAAAATTCGCCAAATGAACTGTCTATGAAGAGAAAATGCCAAAGAGAGCGTTGGAAACGCATTTGTCAGGCCTTCTCTGACCTCAAACAACTGTAGAGGTAAAAGACCGAAAAGACCGCGCGCTGGGACGATTCCCGTCGGCTGATTCCCAGTAATGAACCTGTGACTCTACAAGAGACATTGAATGCATCCACTCCATGATACTTGCTCGGGAGCATTACTCTTGGCCGAAAGGCCGACTTTGGAGGCGGAGTCTGGAGGTGGAGTCACTGAGAAAAGGGATCGTACCACTGAAGCAAATTCGGCAGCCTTAATTCGTTACCGTACAACTTTCCGCTGCGAAACTGGCACAGGGTTGTCCACTCCGGACCGCACTACCTTCCCATATATCCTCTTGCATTTCCATGAGTCATCGCGTTTTCTTTAAAGCATTCACTGTTATTTGGAAAATCAAGTCCAAAGCAAATGAACAAATTGAGTCTAGTTAAAAGATATAATTTGACCGGGAATCCCAAATTCAGGAACTGGAACGGCTTTTAATAAACTTTCAAAGCTGCTAATCCTCTCGAATATATTCTACTGTTTGAAATGCTTTTGACACCATACAAGTTGCTGATACTGAATAACGAAAATAATGAAAAAATACAACTGAATGAAAATGAAGTATAAAAGTGGGAAAATAAAATAAATTACATACGATCTGCTGAAGATATTCCAGAGTTTTTAAGCCTCACCACTTTCAAAACGGTGAACAAACCTGATTATATCTGCACACACTTTCTTTTGTTAAATTATTCAATTCCCACCATTACTCTTCTTTTTATAGTTGTTTCTTCCTATTATTATCTTCAATTTTGGCTCAATTTTGAATTTCTGTTCCTTCATTCCAAGCTTTTTTACTTCTCTGGGGACTCCGTGGGACTAACCTGGAGACTTTCTATGGGATCTTAAGGTTTTTCATTCTCTCACGGAATTCCCCAGAATTGTTCTTTTTCTAGCCAAATCCAATATTTGAAGCCCATCTTTAAGGACAACGAGCGAGCATTGAATAACAAATAGCATGATTCGTAATTTAAGCTGTTCTGACTCAGGCTAAAGAAGCGATGGAATAATGATGTGCGCAGCGCACTTCCTGCCGTTGGCGAAAATCTTTGGAAAACACGACCCAAAGTTTCCTCCTCTCTGATACAGCCGCTCCCTACATTCTATCCCCCATGCTTACAAAACGTGTCCGCGACGAAAAAATTTCGCTGCAAGCCAAATGGCGACCCTCTCTCCCTCCTACGGCCCGAATACGACTCCCGCTGGAATGGAAACATCACTGAGGAGGCTTCTTGACATATCTAATGGGAATAAATGCGAAGGACTGAACTCACACTATGCTCTTATTAGAAAGAGTAGCCCAATAATAAGTCGGAGAAGCCTCGTCGCAGTGAACGAAGGCATCCATTATTCTGATTTCATACATAGTCAGCACATCGTATGCCATCGTGTTGGTGTAAGGTGGAAAATATTACGAAAAATTGAAAATAAGGAAGAGATTGATAGTAAGGATGAAAAATCGATAGTAAGGACTATTGTGACTTGATTTATTTTGAAGCAACTGATTTTGATAATGGGTTTCGCTGTACAATTATTGACTGGAAAGAGAACAGTTTAGAAAAGGAAACAGTTTTCGGCTTGAATGGGGGCATTTTCTGATTCTCATCGATAAACTGTTCGATAACTTGTCCTGGAAGACGCCTGCGAACTCTGGTGAAGCTATACACGAGCTTCGTTTACACTTCACAAGAGTCAATAGGTCTCATCAAGATGAGACGAGCAAGCAGACAAAAATTAGTAAAAAACATTGCGAATAGGGGAAAAATGCCCCCCCCCCTCCCTAAGGTGCGAACGAGGCGCCAAAAATAATGGCGAGAAGGAACTGGTAACACAGCACAATTCCCCGTATCATTCCCTAATCCGTTGGGTAATTGACGAATTGTTTATGGCACAGCCTATGAACGTATTCTGCCTCATGTTTTCACATGAGAACAAGAAGCTTGGGTGAAAACAAGGCGGAAGAAAACAGTTTCATGATATTCGTGCACTTTCTGAATCGTACGCACGTGCAGAATGGGCTAAACGAATTATTGAAGAGAAGAAAGCTGGAAACAAATAGCCCAAAATTTGTACTACCACACCGTTTATGTAACATATTTGTATGTTCCAGATATTATAACAATACTTAATAGCTAAGTAGTTCTTATGAATAATGGAACTAGAAGCATTATTCTCATAATGTTTATTTGTCCAACTGTCCGAGGAACAGTCTTGTCCGCTGCGGATGATGGGGCGTGTCAGTGAGGCTTGGTTTGGCTCGTCGTCAGCTCGGTCCCTACCAGTTGTTGAAGCGGCAACAATGGGTGGAAAACTACTGATACAACGATGCGATCAGTTATGAAAAAAAACAGGCGTTGTGCTAAAACTATATCCTCTTGACACGCCCCATCATCCGCAGGGAACTAGACTGTATTTATTGGGTGGAGATGCAAGTGTACAAGTAACAAAGATGACCAGTAATACAAGTTAAACTATGTAGCCTCACACAATACTTCCAGGTCATTCGAAGTCATTATCGTGTTCGAGTTCGAAATAACATGTTTCAAAGTAAATACTTTTGTAAGTAAAAGAGACTGAAAAACCAGTATATACCCGATAAGACGACTTGACAATATTGACTGTTTGAAGACACATTAGAAGTATCTAAATAATAAGGTCAAGCAGTGAGGCTGCAGATGCTAATTGATTTAGCCGTAGGGAGAGAGTGGAGGAACAGTCGAAGACACCAAGATTAAGGTTTTTTTTCAGTTGTTTTTTTAGGAGCAGACCATGGGCGAAGAGACATTGCGGGCGTAGAAGAGAGACCAAAGACAAAGAATAAAGGAACAGGAAGACGAGCGAGAGGAGAGAGACGACCTTACGCAGAAATGTAGATAACGCCGTTCATTTCTCTGAAAATCCATCAACTGGGGGTTGTGGCTACGAAGGCAAATGACAACCTTAGCTCTTTCGCCACCACTTCCGGCTTGCGATAAAATGCTGAACTCCTCGGTAGAAAAGGTACTACTTGGTAAGACAACATCTTGGCAAGTGTAATTCACCTGAACATGAGATTAGGACGAAAAAAGTGATGCTTTGCCCGAGAATACAAATGATACTTTTTCTTCGTGCTCCTTTACTCAGTAAGCAAATCAGTAACAGTAAAATCATTTTGCAAGCATGGTCTGGGCAGACGTTCTAAGCTGCTCCATATTGCTGATTGGATGTTCACTGGAGGCTTTCAAAAATATAGCCAAATATTCAGTACATTCACAGGAATAGCAGTCACTCTACATCGCAAGAATAGTAGTAATAGTAGATACACTAAATAGATTGGAATTCAAGAACCCTTTATTTCATCTCCATTAAAATGTGAAGATGATTCAAAAACGAGCAGGAGAGAATGAAAAAAAACTCCGAGAGAAAAAAGAAAACGTAAATTTATGTGGTCTGGAACGAAAAGAACCTTGGAGATTAGGTTCAACCGAGAGTAGTGGCTCAGAAATTCACGAAGAGCACTTCTCTCCAAGTTCAGAGCACTTCACTTTCAGCTGAATCAGAATACTAGAAAAAAATACTAGAAATAAGGAAATAAAGAATGCTCAAAGACAGTAACTTTGGAAGGACAAACTTCGGATTCCTGGGTTCCGGGATAGGGTATCGGGATTTCGCACATATATATATCCAGATCCCTAAGGGAGCCGTGGCTGCGGCTGCTCTTTTGATTGTGATGCAATTTTGGGACGCTTGTAGTCATGTTTTTATAGAGCAAAAATTAAGATGACAGTTATCTCAAAGTGAATAACCCGTAAATGAATCATCCTTTGTCGTCAAATGAAGTACGCATCCACGCCTAACGCGTCTCAGGAATATGGGGATTCAGCAGCGAAAAAAAACCTTAGTAGCCGGTAACCCCACCATGAAAAATTTTGATGAAATTTTCTTCAATTCGTCCATAAAAAATTTTGTTTACACAATAAAACGCTCTGGGGAGATAACTATTGGTTACTTGGTGGTTTGTCAGCTTGAAGATCTAATAACGCGGAAAAACCATCAAAAGAGGCTATTTCCCGGCTTGTTTCACGCTAACTTTTTTTTCAGACAAGTCTCAGAAAAACCAACAAGTTGATATAAAAAGAATAGAAATATGGAAAAACCGTTAATCTTTCGCCGCCACAAAAAAAGACAATAGACACGAAATTGAAGTTTTGTAACTTCTTATCCTATATTTCGGTGATTACCGAATTCCACAGCGATATTTATTACTACAGTGTAATATGTATTCATTGCTATTATGCATTGGCGGAGGTGGTGTAGTGAAGGGGCGCGCCTACCACTCATCCCGGGTCGACTCCCGCCCAGGCCAACCAAGCCTTCTACCCTCCGGGGACGGTAAATTGGTACCAGATTCGTCTGGGAGGATAAAACACTGACTTGTACATCGGCTGGCCACCGCAAGTCATTGTATAGGCCACATCGCATTCAATAAGCCACTACGATTCTGAATGGAAGTAGAATGCGTGCCGCATCCCACAAAGGGATTGATCAACGGCGAAGACTTTATCCTTTTATTTATTACTACTGTGGAATTCAATTATAGTGAAGAATTATGGTGCTGTCCGAAAGCCTGGTAATACTTTTGTCTATGGCACTGCAGGCACTTTGTTCTAAAAAATGAAAATGAAATTTGGACTCACGAGCGTTTAATAATATATAATACGCTATGATATTACATGAAATTTATTATTAGCATCTGGCCTGGTTTTGTCGGAGAAAGAAAATATCGCGGAACCCACCAAGTTTTTTTTTCGAAGTATAATTGAGCAGGAGAGGTGACAAAATAGGGACGGATGAGTAAGCTGTATAGTAGGATATTTTTCACAGCAGTTCCCCCCATGGGTACTCTAACCAAGATGCAGCGCTATCTTGTGGGTCAGATTACGTACGAACTGCCTACCAATTTCCATTAGAGGTCCAGAAGAGTACATGTAAACAGCAGAACGGAGGAGTGAGGAATGACAATATGAAGTAAAAAAGTGATGAGACATGACTTTTTCTCTTCATCCTATTAAGATCGATTCCAAAGCTACTGACTAGAGCTGTGCCCATGTGTGTGTACGTGCTGCTAGACACACGAACAACAAGCATATGCAGTGGTGCAACTGAATATTGATCGTGTTGCTCGGCTTGCGGAGGACCGAAATCACCAGGTCGAACGCTACGAGATAGCCTGCGAAGCGTGGAGTATGCTGACGTAGCCCTGGTGCAGGTTCAACAGCGCCTTGCTTGTTCCCGTAGTGATGCGCTACGTCTATGTGAAGGTTCTGGCCCTCAGTGACTTGCTAATATTTTCCTAGAAGTCCCCTAGTTGTTTACCCTTGAAAACTATGAAGAAGTTAAGTAACGCGGTGAGAAAGAGGTGGAGCACAAAATAAACATTTGAATAAAATGTTTGGAAGTGAAGTGAAAGTGATGATGAAGATAGCACGAGTGACACAGATGGGATTTTTTTTTCGAGCGCTATGCGAGCGTAACCATGGGCTCAACTCCCAATGGAGTTTTCGCTTGACAAAGTTAGCGACTTCGGCTCAGCAATGCCGAGCTCCTCCTCAACGCTCAGAATGCGTACATATTCCTTTGTTTTGGTGTGGTATGCATGTTGAGCGGAAAACGCCAAAGAGCGCCACTGCCATTTGTGGATTATTCCACGAAGTGAATGAAGACAATAGCATTCATATGAAATCAACTGGAAACTGCATTACCAGTTCAATATAATACGGAGCTGCGTTGAAAACTGCCTTTAACTTATATTTACTGGCAAGCTTTCGCAAATAATACCTTTTCAATACCTAGAAGCAGAGAAACATACGTATAACATACAACACTAGCAACTCTACAATATCGGTATTGACTGTAATTATCATTTACCGTACTGGTTACTTCTCCATAAACTATTTTTTGCTTTGACCCTCTCTTGTGTAGAATAAACAAGGAAGTAAATCGCAGTATTGTGTTGTCCCGGAGCCTAATTGTAAACTGAATCTAAAAATGAAAACAGGCGCCAAGAAGTTTGTTGCAAAAGGCTCCAAAGATCCAGTGAAATCCAAAAGTGTTCCCAAAAATTCTTTCTTTATTCCGGGAAGAAATTCTTGAAAAAAAAAAGAAAATTTTCGCAAATTTTCGGAATTTTTTTGGGACATTGAAGTCTTTTGCAGTAAAATTTTTGGTGCCTCTCTTTGTTTTTACATCCAAATAAATGAAAAGTCACAGCCAAGATATTACAAGTTTATTTGGCTAACGTTTCGGCCTTGTCGCCTTCGTCGGAGCCTGGAAAGTCAAAGATAAGGTGACCTACCGCCGAATGCCATTTCAGACTTAAGAGCAGCTCACCATAGACTAAAGGCGTCTAGGGAGGTCTCGTAGCTCACAAGCACAAACAACTAACCTTAGGAACGCACGGCTAGCTCGAATTCGACCACCGCTAAACTGACTCACTGTGGACGGCTTCAGCTGACCCAGCCCCTCGACCTAAAGCCGATGGCGATTGAAGCCCACACAGGTCAGCGAAGGGGGCGAGCTCACTCGTTATGGCTAGGCATTCATCTTTCCTGTTCAACTTGGGGTCTTTGGCGCGTATCCAGAAGGCCTCCAAAGTTTTGCGGGCTGAAGTGTGAGGCTCTCGCGACAAGATCCTGACAGAGACTTGGAACTCCGCCCCTCCGTGCCCGTACATTCTGTGTCCACCCAGGGGGGTCTGAGGCCTTGATTTCTTCATCCCGTCCAGATGTTCCTTAACCCTGGAGCAAAGTGGTCGCCCGGTTTCGCCGATGTATTCGTCCCCACAGAGGGTGCATGAGATCAGGTAGATCACACCTGATGCCATGCAGTCACCCTGCTTCCCATGTGGGCAGATAACACAATGGGGGTAAGGCAATACCGGTCGTACCAGCGATTGCGGACCAATTGCTGCTTGAGGGACGTGGGAGGGATCTCGACCACCCGGACCATTGAGTCGAGGCTGGACCTGCGTAGGGCCATTCTTACGGCGGAGCTGATCCCATCACTGACGAAGGGCAAGTAAAACGGCACCTTCTCGGAATCCTCGTTCGCACCCCTATCTCGTCGCCTGCTGGGTGGTCCAGGGGTGAGGTACGAGACCTCCCTAGACGCCTTTAGTCTACGGTGAGCTGTCCTTAAGTCTGAAATGGCATTCGGCGGTAGGTCACCTTATCTTTGACTTTCCAGGCTCCGACGAAGGCGACAAGGCCGAAACGTTAGCCAAATAAACTTGTAATATCTTGGCGGTGGTTTTAACATCTTATCAGAAGGACCTCACACGATGCCAAGATTCATTGAAAGTCGATCATGGATACTAATGAAAAGTCACATTTTATCGTGAATTAATGGTGCTATGATTGAAATGAAAAGTGACGAGCCTATCTAATTCTGAGGTAGAGAGGACCTCGATTATCACGCAATTAGCATCAAATGGTCACGCACTTAATTCGTTGCATTAATTTCTGGTCTGGTAGGAAGTGGTCGATCGCTTCCATTAGCCTCCTCTAACAACACTGAATAATGACATTTTACAGCCAACGGCCATAAGCACTGCTTACTCGAAGGAACGGTACGAGATGACCTACGAAAATGCAAAAGATTGTGCGAGAAGGGTACTAGTGAAGTTACATGAATGGAAAGTTCTAAGTTAGAGGAGTTAAGGCGCTAAGTTTCTTCAGTGGCTCCTCCTTTTTTGAGTGACTCCGCCTCCAGAGCCGCTTTCAAATTCCGTCTCACAGCCAAAGGCGACAGTAAGAACCAAAAGCGTGAAGTGGATGATTTGCTGTCTCTTATGGGGTCGCAGGATTAATTACATCCCAACAAGCGGGCTTTTGGCCTTTCACGCGTAAAATTGTTGGAGGCTGGAGGGGCCCTATTAAGGGCATTCGTCGACATTTCCTCAGCATTTTCCCTTCACAGTCGTCAGTTATCAACCTCTCTGCCATATTTCAACACCATTAGCTGCGCTTCCTATGCAGACCGTGCTTTGAGCGCCGTAACAGTAGTCTTTCGTTGGAAAATCAATATGTCATGAAAACCCTTTTTGAAATGCCTGGAAAATGAAAATGAAGTGCAAAATGGTGAACATGAATACCATGAGATCGCCAACTGGCAAAGCGCCAGCACAACCAGCTCGGCTGCAGTGCAAATATAGAAAAGATAATAGGGTGTAGCTGACTGCACCTCAGAGGAGCTTTTCAAGAGAGGCCAGCTACTGCTATCTATGGGCCTTCAGAAACTTTCCCATCGTTGCACTTCAGAAACTGAACGAACTTAGCAGGCAGATGGATTTAGTCCACTATTGGCGGAAGGCCATCACAGGTCCGCTGCACTACTGTGCGAGGAAGTCCAGAAAGGAATTAAACCCCAAAGGCTTATGAATTCGAAAAGTTGTAGTGATTTCTCTTTGTATTTTACGCTGCTCAGGGTCTTCTTCAGCCACCTTGGAATGAACTGCTGCACCGCAGCTACAGTCATGAACCCTAGGGTTTTGACGGGAGTGGATTGGAGCGCAGACTATGCGCTCTTTTTCTACCAAAGATATCAGCCTGGGTCGTCTACAGTTAGTGAGAACTCTGCCCTATCTGCGCTTCAAGCCACGCCTCTATCGTTTGCAGTTATGAGGACGCAGTGGTGGCGTATTCCCCTGCCGGTTATCCTCTTTAATACGTTCGACTCTGCCTTTCTTCCGTCTAATCCTCGCAGCCATCGCACCTCCGCCACGCGCTGTCCTCAGACATTCACATTACACAACTTCACCTCACTTTATGTGCACTGTGCAGGGAAACCCAGAAAGTGATTTCGGTAGGCACCTGCCAGTAGGAGGTCAGGCCACTATTCAGAACCGTTATTCTGACCGACAACGATTTAGAATTCAAATTTGTGAAATCCCTCGGTCTGTTGAAATGAAAAAGGGCAGGGAGGGGCTCATCATTTCCTCTGGTTGAAAAACACTGTTAGAGCGCTCACATTTTCTGAAACATTATTCATCAATAGAAATCTTATTACAAATAGTTCTTATTAATAATAGCCAATGGAGAAGCTCTGTCAGTGCCAAAGCAGAGCTATGAGGCTTCTCGCAAACAACGGGCGAAGGGCCATTTCTAGAAACGCCGTCAAGAAGCCTTCGTTCCATACTTTGTTTTCTGGAAGTATGGAACTTCAAGTAAACGACTGACAAGTATATTTTGGAAGATCGGGATCTCTATAGTAATCACCCTACGACTCAGAGGCAATGAATAAAGACGACAATCAAACAGAGAGAGGGTATAACTACGCATTCGGAGGCTATAGAGAAGAAGGAATAAATGGAGACTCTAAAATTGAGGCTTCATGAACAGCTACTTACATAGGTACAAAGCGTCATTTGGGTCATGAGGAATGGAAATCGAATGTATTGATAGAGGAGGGGGATTCATAACATGCGAAACATTCCCGACTCCAGGAACCTTCTTCTCAAGGAGGGAATCAATCAAAAACATTTTGAAAAAAAGCGTAGGAGGCTGATGAATACCTAAAAAAGTGTGACATGTGTATATGGCATAAAAGCAGAGGAGGCTCCAAAGTAGGTAAGATGTGTGAGCGTGTATCAAGCTGGTAAATCGATTTGAGGACAGCAATTAGAGAAACGACGAGGACAACGTATGGACACTTGAGACGTTGGTACTCGGAAAGCATAACACGTATGAAAGTCCTTGGAAGCACGAAAGCGTGCGTCACATGAAATTTGAAAGGAAATAAAAAAGTCCATAAGAGCAACGATGGTGCTTCGCGACAGCACCACCCACGTGTTTGCTGATGGAAGGAAAGCTGAGCAACAGAGGACGACTTCAGAAAATTCACTTTTCAAACACTCGAAAAATGCAAAAGTACGGGGAAATATTCAGAAAAAGTTCCTACTGCAGTACTGGGATGGATATGGACTTGAAGCATTAGTACTACGACACGTTCTGCCTGCGAAATTTTTTTTTCAAATTCCGCACTCCCACCTCGCAGTCTCTGTCTCCGATACGACTCCTTTCCCATCCCACGTTGCACCTTACCAATTGGATCCTAAATTGTCCCAGTTATCTTTCACTTTTCAGTATTCTTTCGAAAATCAAATAATAATATTGTAATTACTTTCTCCCTCGCCAGTGTCGCTGGGGAGGGGGTCGAATATAGCGCACATGGGACAGTAAAAGCAGACAAAAGTCAACAGTAGAAGAAAACATTTTTCTCGAAGGCAATGACGACCCCTTCCCTTCACCGACCAAGTGCGATCCCCAACGTCCACGTGCTTTGATTAGAACAACCTGGGTGGTCCATTTCGTGTCATCGCAGCGGGAATCAAGGTTCTGACGATGTCGAAGGAGCTCAAACGTTGACCTAAGGAAGAGTATCAGTATTGGACAGCTCAGCGCTTACCTAAGATATTTTAGCGGCAAACTCTTTTGCCAGGCATAATCCTGTATCAACAATAAAACAAGCTTTGAAGCTATAGACTGTACCTTCATATACTCTTGTGAGAAGTTTTCGTGTGCATCCGAGGAATCCCTTCAGAATGAGAAAGGACCTACATACACCCTCATCTATAGGTGGTGATGCTCACTTGGCTTGCTTGCCATGCGTCCCTTACAGTAACCAGAAGCGGGCTCCTGACTCTCACTGTACCAAATTCCTACTTAGAAATTTTGAAGCTTCCGCTTCCCCTTTTGGGTGTAGCACGCATACTGTCTCCGTTCAGAATCGCAAGAACTTTTCGAACGCGATGCGGCCCCAACCACGATTAGCGGAGGCCAACAAATGAAAAAGTCAGTGGTTTTATCCACACGAATCTGAAACCAATTTGCCGGCCTCGAAAGGTTCAAGGTAAGCCTTTGGCAGGAACCGATCCGAGACCTGACACTTGGATCTCACGCGAATGAAGCGGGACCACGGATCGGTGCCACTACTCCTAGTGTGAGGAAGAACTATTCGCGGCGTCGAAGCCAAGGTGCTTACTGTAAATGGGTGGACTTTACATTTTAGAAAATAGGGTCACAAAAGTCTCCATCTCTCCATACAGGCCCCAGTTTCATCCTATGAGGCTCACTTTTGGACTAGCGGGAAAATCTGTTTAGTGTTGTTTTTCATTTTTCCAAAGCGAGTTGTTGTTGTGTATGTTAAATAAGCAACAGCATGCTGCAAGAGTTACATAGAGAGTACGTTGTCAAAATTAAGCGTATCGAGGGGGTGAAGGCGTTGCGACGCGCTTCCCATGACTACATGCACTATCCTGGCGTAATACATCTATCCGGAAATAGCTCACATCACACACTAACAGATTATAATGTGGTGAGCAGGACTCACTAGAGTTTGTAGGTACATTAGCACTCAAAAAGAGGGAACTAGGAAGAGCTGTAGGCAAGTGTGAGAGAGTTGATGTAGCATCTTGAAGTGATGTTTTTGCTCAGTGCTTCGGGAGCTATATCAGATTTGAGGCGCGGTGGTAAAATCAATAATTCAATTCGCTTTCGAGTGGCCTAACTATGTGGCACGCTTTCCTTTTGTTGTATTGTTCGTGGCTGACGAGATGACGACGACGACGACGACGAGAACGTCGAAGGAATGTCGATAAGCTCGAAGGGCTCGACCTATGTTGAAGGTATATGAAGCCATCTTCTATTATTATAATCTACCACAACACCCACTCACTCCTTCATTACATTATTAACAGGCACTGACGAGTAAAGTAATGAATTAGAAATTCTTTTCTTCATAGAACGTTGAAGTGCAGTTTAAAGGCACAGTTCGCGACCGCAAATTGCGGGAAACGGAACTCAAATAGGCACAAAAAAGTGCTAAGTATCTGATTAGCGGAGAAAAGCAGCAGAAAAAGCAGTCCGAAATGTTATAGAGAAAGATAACATAGTGGCTACTAGCTAAATGAATTAGAAATTCTTTTCTTCATAGAACGTTGAATGTGCCTTTAAGCTTCTGCAGCCCAGCAAGGAACAATGTCACGTCGGCAAACACTTTAAGAAATCCAGAACATAATTGAATATGTGAAAAAGAACGTGAATCACGAAGTTATAGCGTTAGAAAGTGCACAGTATTATTTAGTAACCATTTGTCCGTGAGCAGACAATTCCTGAGCGAAAGGGCGATAAAGAGTTCTTATTTCAAAAGGCTAAAAGAAAACATGCAAGTGGACGACCACAACTGAAAATCTAAAAATGTTTGTAGAAATGTTTGCATTAATCTTAACATCTACTTGACAATCACAACTACTCAGTGGTTTTATTTGTTAATTAAGTTGAACTCTCAATCCCTATCGAGCCCCAGCTGCAACATATCGCCTTCTTAAAAACAGGCACGATGGTTTCCTACTCGGCCTAAAATGCTAGTAGGGCGCTACATAATGGGGAAATGGCGAAAGAAC
>MU947901.1:0-18499 GCA_036418165.1 Cooperia oncophora
ATATCCCAGCACAATCAGCGCAGGGAGAGAGGAAACGTTCCGCACTATTAGTGGAACGTATGAGTTGAAGGCGAAACTGTGGGAAGTCTACCTAGTAGCCTTGTCTTGTAAGGAATATATTAGGTCGTGAAGAAAGTTCTTGCGGTTTTCCTCACTACTTAATAATGTGCAGTAAGCCATTACGCGGCCTCGTAGCCCGCCGCCGCTATACCGTCTTGGTTGTTCTAACGGCTCTATGAATAAAGACTGAATTGTTGATGTCGCACTTATGAGGGATGCCCAATGCCGGTTTTCCATCAACGGCACTTCTCAGAATTGCAGGGCGAGGCCTTTTGTTGCTGTAAATGAAGCAGAAAAAGAGCCAATGACGCTGTTGCCTGACTCCGCCCACCTGCCAATTCTCTACAGTGTCGTTAGCATGCAGTGAAAATTTTGTATCTTTTTTTTCAGCCGTGTCCAGCAGAAGTACTACGCGTGCGAAGAAAAGCAGTATTTTCGGCGAGGAGTCTAGCAAGAAGCGGCAACTCCATGAAAAAATCGTGGAAAGCATACCGGAAGAGGAGTTGAACGAACCGATTGAGCAGCCTGACGTGGTATGTTTAGCAGTGCCAACTTGTGCTGGAAAAATTGTCGCCTTTAACACCAAAATTATTAATTGTGAGAAAATTGATGCCAGCTATCCAGCTTAGAAAATATTTTTCACTGTTGCAAGGGAAAACTTTCTTCTGGAGCTTGACTACAAGCGCCAACACAAAGCGGCATTTAGGAGGAGTGCCGGCGAAATTTTGATAGATGTCGCGGGAAGAGACGTCCGACTTGCCTTTAAGAGACCTATGAGCTCGTTTTTGCAGTTTCATTTCTCGTTCGCTCTCTGTCACCGACACCCAGCTGGCTTTTCTCGCGAGTTTTTTGAAGACCTTGTCGATATTTTGGAAAATCGGATGGTTGTAGATGCTAGTACTTAGTGAAGGTGTGCGCTAAGATGATAGGTAGGCTGCGATAGAAAGGTGTCGCCAGGGATAAAAATCCGGGGTATGTGACAAGAGAATCGTAATTCGCCGCGCTGATAGGCGTCGCGTGCGACTTCGCGCCCTGCAAACAATGACGGATGGATTCGCGGGTCATAGATGGTGAAACGATCAAACCGAACTGGAATATCAATGACGGGTCTACATGAAAGTCCGGTGCCCAATCGACAGTTAACTCGATTAAGGAACTCGTGCACATTCGCCGCCCGTCCCGCGGAGCGCAGTATTACATTCACGCTCGTACCCTATTCCTCGTACCTCCTAGTTGGGATACGATCTGATCACCATGAGCTTCCACAGGCAGTATGAGTCTCAGCAACTGATTCTTCAGATGAAATCGATTTGAAGCCTTCCATTTCCATGCTGCCATGACCCATGATGTATCCTTGCTGGGCTCAGTCCCTAGCCTAGGGTTTGGGTACTCGTGGCTGGAGAGCGGAACTTTACAGTCAATCACAGTGTCGATTTGGCGCAGTTCGGCCTGTGGGGACATTGAATGGTACTTGACTAAGCTTGTACATACCACTTTGTGAAGAACTGCGAAAACTTGTAGTCAAAGTGGTTTGCTTCTACCCCTGTGCAATTTTCAGAGAGTTTACAAGTCTCACCAAACTGGGATCCGTCATTCAATATGAAATGGCGAAAGTAACAAAAAAGCGTAAATGCAAACTGCTCCTCCCTAGGCGAACAGCGCCCAGTTTTGCAGTTACTTGCAAGGCTAATTTATCAAGTGGTTTCGGGCGATGTTCTCTTGCCAGATACTATCTCTAAGCGTCATGGCATCTGGCTGTGACAAGCACGGCCGCAATAGGGCAGTGTCCCTTGGGGCACGTTAGTTTAGCCGGAAATTTGTTTAGTTTTTTTGATGCCTTCATTCAGATTTCACTCTCATGTTGCCCTTTTCTTTATCTGAACTTTATTTGCACTCCATCTATCGAATGGAAATTGACAGCTCAGCTTGTTTCAGAAGGATATCCTAAAATTGGTATCAACTGGTAAACGCTATAACACTGGCGATGACGAAGCGGACGTTGAAGATACCAAAGGACTTGACATAGAGCGTGTTGTCGCTAAATTGGTAGGTTACTTCCCATTCTCACGGTTTTCCGAGAATTTCTCACCATAATGGCTACATTGTAGAATAGTAGTCAGGTCTAATACTCCAATTCCGTTTTAAAGCAAACAACTTTCAAAGTAAATCGGACACTTTCAAAACGTACATTTTCGGGACGAATTGGACGTTTTTCGACTAAAATAGACACTTTTCAGATCGACACTCCCTTTGTATCGGGCAGTTGATTGAAGTAGACCAACTAGGTACTGCTGCAAGGCCCGCCCCGATATCTCTCCCTCTTTTCGGCGCAGTCATGGTTTTTGAAAATTGGTTTTTTATTCTAATTCCAGGCTTTCAAGTTATCTTGCATGTACATGCTAACCGAGGTCGACACCCCCGCAAACAGGCGATCCGCTATTTGTTTGAGGAATTTATTGCGGACTATATATTTTTTATAACTTTTTTTCAACGTCGGTTCTTTTCATATTTAATTCTTTACAAAACGAATATACTGGGTACTCATAGATGCACGTTTACATACCGGAACGCAAGGCTCGGCATTCAGCACACGCCACTTTTGCGTCTTTTCTCAAAATTTCGATAGATTTCTCAGACTTTTCACCCTTTAGGCTGCAACAGCCCCACTCACTATGAGAGGTAACACCCTCTTTGCAGAGGACTGCCACTTTTTTGGGATCTGATTCCGAGTCAAGCAGGTTGATCTCAGCTAGTTGGTTAGGTTCGCTGCGTCGCTCGAGAGCGATTTTTACGCTGGTTTTTTTTGCGGGATATGGAGAGACTCTGGCCTGCCAATTAAGATTGCTACCTGCCAGTGCGAGTCACTTATCAATTTGGGCGGGGCTCAAAAGCGGGCTAATGTGGTCTAGTTCATCAGCCTGCTGTCGATATAAAAGGAATGTGTTCAAATGATTTGGAAAAGCGGTCCAGGAGTTTTGAATGAAAATGGGTATGTAAATACAGAGCCTTCAGTACTGATCAGTCCTTTTCGAGATGAACTAGTCAGCGCTTTTCATCTTGCCGGACGAGTTTTACTACCCCGTAACCGACCCAAGGAAAACAGGAGTTCTTGGGTACGGGGTTTCGATCGAGGGTGTTAAGCGGGACTATTGCTGCTGCCTTGTCCTGTCGCTATAATACAAACGGGAAAAATGGTATTTAACGTGGGCTCGTGATAGTATTCAAGCTGAAATCGGCTTTGTTTGAGCTTTGAATCGCGATTTTTTTCTTTGTCGCGGATTCCGAACACTTCGAGGCGATATTGTTGTTTTCCTGCGGCAGGCACCTCGTTAGCGCATATTTGCGAAGCATACATGTTGGCGCATCGTTCTGGGGTGCGCCACGCATTTTATTCCTACCCGATGTCACGGGGCACCTGGATACGACTTGGCCAGCACAATGCTTTTCAAGGGCTTAGCCTGATGGTTTTTTCCCCTCAAACAAATTTAGCTAGTACCAGTTAGTCGAGCAAGGCGAGATTAATCTGGGATAATCTGGGACAGGGCATGTCCTGTCGCTAGGGAAGATTTCATGGAATACGACCCCCCCCGCTGATTCCTTCTTCCAGGGGCATCATTAGTTGGGAATTTTGGTTTGAGTGCGTACGACCTCCCTTCTTTAGGGGGTTGGTACGACCCCTCCATTCCCTGCTTCCCCGAGCTGTCGAGCTGTCGAGCGGGAAGGGGGGGGGGTTAATGGGGAGGGGGGTAACTAGCACGTGTGAAGAGGGAAAGAAGAGAGAATACCTTCTATACCGACCCCGCGAGAATACCTTCTATACCGACCCCCTTCTACCGTTTTAGATTGTGAAAATTTCCTAAAGGGGGTGGGGGGTGAGTATATACTACGCAGGAAACAGGAAAATCACGAAAAGTCAGCAGCCTCTCTCAGCTCAGGGAATTACGACCCTTCCTCCCAACAAATAACGAATACGTCCCCCCCCCCTTCCCTTTCACAACGTCCGCGAAACAAGAAAATCAACTGTCGAAATAAATTTTTTTCAGCCTAAACACGACCCCCTCCATCATGATGGTGAATCCCCAACAACGTTGTGCCCTGCCTTCTTGACATGCAGGGTGGGGGGAGGACAAAGGGGTGGGGGGTATATTGCCCATTGAAACGGGAAACCGTGGAAATTAACGACCGAAACTTTTCTCTTTTTAGAAAATTTTTTCCAACGCCGCAAATTTTTCTCGAAGCAAACACGACCTCACGCCTCCCCAACAATGAGAAAATCGCACCCCTTCCCTCTCTCTTAGAGTCCATGAAACAAGAAAAATCAACTATAAAAATACTTTCCCAGATCAAGTACGACCCCTTCCCCCGCTGGCGATTCCTCAACGTACGACGTGGTCTGATCTGGGAGGTATTTGCTCGGTTTGATCCTTGAAACGAGGGCATAATAGCCTTGCTACCTCTCATTAGCCATTTCCCCCGAATAATCTCCACCCCAAATCACCCCATTCCTTGTCCCACTTACTCATATGTCCATTGTAATGAGGCAAATAACTGTTGGTTCATTGTGGATAGCGGAAATTGAAAGAGGTTTGCCGTGCCTATAGGAGTTATTCGTTTCCTCGAGTGGTAATGAGCATTCTGATTCGGAGAAATACTTGCACGTACTTATACAGAGAATTATAGGATCGCGGAAAGTCTGAAACACGGCGGGCGGGGGAAGAGGGGCGTAATCTATTTTTCACCACTTCTCTTTTCGATCTTTGATTCGCGCTAGAATATTATCAATATCTGACGCTATTTAGCCTTTGCTGCCCAACACTGCTAAAATCAGGGCAGATATTCGAGACTTTACTGCCCCATTTCGATAATCAGGCCGAATTTTGATAACGTCCATCCCAGGGAATGGGGGGAGGGGGAATGGGCTGGAATTTGGTTCATTGGAGTATCCCACTTACCTCATCTGGAATATGGTATCCGCTCGGATGGAAACTGCCTGGCTTCGGCGCCAGTACACCATAAAGCCATAAACGTGCCGGAAGTTTGGGGTATGTGGCAAGAGAATCGTAATTTGCCGCGCCGGTGGGCGTCGCGTGCGACGTCACGCCCGACAATGACGACGATTCGGGTGGTATTGGTCGAGAATAGACAACGTATGACCAGAAATAGACACAAGTGTCCACCATATCTTTGTCTACATGAAATCCAATCAAAAGGGTAGTGCAGATTGAGGAGACGTCGCGCCTATCGCCGCGCGCGACGAAGCGGCAATTTATGATTCTCTTGCCCGTCTCTCGGAAATTTATCCCATGTGTTGTTCGACCCCCCGACCACAAACGTGACATTTGATTAGCGCGAAAATATCTGGGTTCCATGGGCGCCGGTGCCAAAAGTGGCTCGTGAGTTGGGGCCTTAATGCTTTCCGCGGGCAAGCCGAGATTGCCTTTCTAGTCAAAGCTTGACGCCCCCGAACATATGGAAAGGCTTGGTTTGCCTGACTAGGGATCCAACTGGGATTTCACCCCATACCGGGAGCCCACTACACGAGTCACATTCGGAGCTGAGCTTTCCGATTCTCAGTCTATTTTTATGTACCCTTTTAACGTGAGTTAATAAAAGCGTCTATAAGTGGAATTAGTTGGTGATGATGTGAATGTGTGGTGCTCAGTATTAATATAAAATCATGGGAACGCGCGCTACCACGTGGGAATGAGTGGTTTACACTCATGTCCTAATTCTCACGATAGCAAAATTCGTACTTTCTTTATTTTAAGACGGTCCATTATTATGTTCAGAGCGAGCTGGGTACATTATTATGCATGACCTAGGAGCGTCCTCGCAAACCACGAATCGTTAAAGCCTCCGAATCCGCAGAGTGCTCTTATCCTCCAAGGATCTTCGAATTTCACAACGATTCAAGAAGAGGTCAACAGGCTTTTTTTTATCCTTCGAGAAGGCTTCATGATCCAGCAAGTGTTCTCGCGTCTGTGGCGACGCTACACTTTTCGGTGGGGGAGGGGACTTTTGGCGAAATACCTCCCCCCCCTGTCATTCAAAATATTCCCTCTGATGCGATCCCCCTTTCTTCCCATCCGCACATTCCATCTCCCGTCGTTCTACAGATCTTTCTCAGCTTCCTACCCAAGTTTCCGAAGAGACATTTTCGCGTTTTGTCCTAAAAGAAAAACTGCCGTTGGAGCTCCGACTTCGGCGGGGGAAACCTCAAAGATACGACCGTGTCCCATGGCGCCAATACGCTCTCCTACATGACTTCCACATCTTGAAAGCACAAAGATGGCGTTGCTGAAGTCTGTCCCTGTATAGGCGACTGGTTCGCTGATGGCTGCTGGACAGGTCAGCATGGATAAGAAGCGGGGAGCTTTTGTACAGGGAAGCAGAGTCGGCTATGGGAAGCACGCTCCGTCGCTTGGAACTGCGCTCCTCTTAGGCTTCGCCTTATAACAGGGATCGTGCGGGTAACCGGGAGCCACACATCTTCGTTTTTAGTGCCGGCGCGCTAATACTGCGCAAGCGTTGCGACTAAGCTGGGATGACAAAGAGACGGAACTGGCCGTAACGTCTGACAATTTCGTGCACGCCCATTGATCGTGAGTGTTCGGGCGGCATCCTAACGAACAATTTCAAGTGGGATTTTGTTAGCCAATGGACGGTTTGATAAAATTTCACCTAAATTCTGAAATGGCATCATAAAGTCTGGGTACTGTCAATGCTTCTGTTTCAGGCCAGTCAAGGACGATTTCAATACGTCATTGTCATCTACGACCATCTCATGTGTCATCGGTGGTAGCGAAGATCTCGTAGATTTTCGGCAACTTCCACAAAGTTGTCGTAGGTGGCTCTTCTTCGTAGGATCAGAGGATGGCTTTGTGCAAATAATATGCTTGTGTGTGGAAAATACTGTGTAAAATTTAACTGTGATATTCATTCTTATAAATCTGAGCTAACTGAATGGAATGTAATTACAAAGGCCAAAGGGGTATGCCGCATGATGGGTTGAAAAACCCTTAACGCACAGGAGGGGAGAGGTGTGAAAGATGTTTTTTTAGTTTTCTCCTGTTTCGGTGGTTCACATCTGATGAAGTAAAATTGAACACCGGAATAAGCTACAGTAAAATCAGCGAATTTTTAAAGGCGAGTATACGCAGTCCTCGCTTGCGCTGCGAGGAAGTCGCGCGAGGATGCATTTTGATGCTAAGTGAAGGCAGGATCATGCCCACGCTGAAACTGATCGTCAGGAATTAACCGGCGGGCATTGAGGTTAACTGAGAAAGGCTCTCCCAGAGAGTGTCTACACGTGCATGAAGTAGCAAGAAAGTGCGCCCCCCTCTCCCCCCACCTTGTTCCGCCAAACCTGCCGACCGTAAATAACCGTTTTTATTCACAACATTTCCATTGGTCTGCCTCAAGCCTGTCCATGTTTTCAAGGTAGACATGGAACAGCGGGATGAGTGAAACTCCTTGATTCTCTTCCATTCAAAATAATTCTTGTATGAGCGGTATTACCGAAGGAAAGGTTCCTGTTGGCATTTGTGCTGGTCTGTAGAGGCCTGCATGCAGTAGCTGGGTATGTTGTAAATAGAACAAAAAAAAGTCCCAAAATGTTTATTTGACAAGAACCTGAAAGTCTCAAAAAGACTTTAAAGCCCCTGTCGACCAATTCGCTGCTTGGAACCTTTCTTCAACAGCCTCATGGAAATGCGTCTAATCAAGCATAGTGAATGGAATTAGCCTCTCACCCCGGTCACACTCTTAATGGCGATGTAACAGCCTCACACAGGTGTCCCCTTCGTAAGCCTAGAGTCGCCGTCCCGCACCCACTCGCAGCCACTTCCACCTCCCTTATGGGCTAAGGCTCACGCATAATTTGCGGTACTTCCCCGAACATAGAGCAGAGTTGCTGCCAGAGGTGGGAAAACACGCAGTAGTTAGTTAGAGGGCATAAAACTCAGGAAAAAAACGTATTATCCTGCTCCGGCATTGGACCGCAGCTTTACTTGCGACGAAGTTTCCTGTTGACTCGTGCGGACCCAGCGCTCGGATACGGCTGCCACTAGAAATACAATACTTAAACAACTCCTGCTCAGTGGCTATAACCTACCATATAGCCTGACCTCAACCCACCTCACCCAGGTCAGATGTCGCGCGCCCCGCAGTAATTTTTTTTGAGAAAACAGTGGAACAGCGATAGGAATCCAGGGGAATCTAGTAGGTTATCAAAAAAGTTTTGACTAGTGGTTGACATTTTTTCTGATTTATTTTTACACGCCAGCAAAAAGTGCGAACTAATTAAACAATACCGTCGTTTTACAGTGCTTCACCTAACGGGCAAGATCAGCGATTACTCTCCTCCCAGAACGGGGAGATTGGGATTTCAGGGAGGCGCGACACGTGTTTTAAGGTGGTCATTAGTTGAGAATCTGTTTTTTTTTTGCCTAGAAAGCTTGAGGCCGGAAAGTGGTAAGTCTGAGGGGCAACATAAGTTGAGTAGGTGATGTGGAAGCCGTGTCGGCCAGACCTAGCTTACTCCAACTTGCAGGGGTATCTTTACCTATTTGAGACCTAGCATTGTCATGGAGGAGCTGCACAAAAGTTCGTCTAGGCCGTTTTTCTCGAATGGCTTTCGCAGGTCTCTGCTGACCAAAGCGATAGGGAGCGGTGACGGTGTTGGCCTTTGCTTGAGCAGTTCTTAGTATAAGTATTCTTTTTGAAAATACCAAGAAGCAGCAAAGGGAGAAAACTTCTTGACAGTGGAGTCGGATTTGGCTTGCGCGGCGCGTTTTTCCTTGCGGCGAGCCGACGGCGCATGTACTTGTTAGCGTCGAGAGAATCCAGCTTCAATCACCACTAACTAGGCTCCTCCAAGAAGCTGCTTTGCGATGCGGCGCCGGAGAATTAGAGACTGACACCGGGCGTAGCCAAACTACCCGGGTTGCTAGCCGCATTGCTACTATCAAGACATGAGCCTATCCAATCGAGTCTGAGCGCTTCTGGTAACCGAGGGGCCTGATGGCGATCGTACGGACTGCTTAAATTGGCACACTCAAGTCTCGTCGCAAGACTGCTGGTGCTGTTAACTCCGGATCTCTCGGCGGTGAATGACGGAGTCGTCGGAGGGGGCATCTCGACCGAGGCTCGTCTTCGAAGTCCGGTCTCCTCCCTTGAAGTGAGCGGACCAGCGATGGACCGTAGCGATGAAGTGATGGATTCCTCCCCCCAATACGCTGTTGATTGATCGCGAAACGGTGCGCGCTCTACGGTTGCCGCGCGGGCCACCCGTAGAAGATGATTTATCGGAACATCTGTTCTATCTGGAACTTGACTTCTCCCGCCGGTGTTTCAAGGCATAAAGGAGGAAGGCGCAGCTATACATACGCCATCAAGGAGAAGGCTTTTTATATATGCTTTGTGCCAATAACCAGATCGGTAGATCATCTCGTAATTGACTCAAGATAGAAAGTTCTGGAACTTTCAAAGAACCCCTTTCAAAACTATTTGATCAACCTAATAGAAATATGGTAGTCCTGGATATGTAGGTGTGCCCCTGGATGCCATCCACAGTTGCCGTCGAGCTCAGGGAGACCCGCAACTTTTTCCGCCAGTTCTGAAACCTCATCCAGGCACTTTGAGGGTGCCTTGTAAGAACCAGCCGTGCAACAATTTGGGCAACCTTGGCGTGGTCCATGCTTTGTCACGACTTGGCTGCTTGGTCGCCCAAGGCCCGAGATTTCAGGCACGTCAGAAGATGCCAGGATTAAAAAATGAAATATAAAACTATCCGAAATAAATGCTCAGATATCCAGTTATCTCGTCGCTTGAGGAATTTCTTAAGTGTCCTTTTCAGGCTCCCGCTGCCCCTTTAGGTGGATGGCGACGTCTTTCATTTCGTGAACGCTTCCTTCATTAAATTGACGAACGTGATGACTGTTTTGAGGCTGGGACCGCTCGACACGTCGCTCGTCTTTCATCCGTTTGACGTGATGTCGTCCGCCTTCTTTTCCTCTCCCCAATTGACAGCGGTTTCCTCCCAGATCTCGCTCTTAGTCCTTTTCTTTTCATCGAAGCACTTGTTGGCAGTCGACAATCCCTCTCCAGGGAATCTCCACAACAACCATCCGCAAGCATTTGTCATCTTCGCCATGCAGTGCTTCGCTCCGCGCCAACGGCTAGATTTACACATTCATGCAATTAGACGCGTGCGTAGTGCCGACGTGTGTGTGTGTCCCATGTGTCGTTCTTCACCGCCTTTGTCCATGTCCATCCTCCCGTCCGCTTGTTCCCCCGCGGCAGCTTCCGTCGGGGGGAAGTTTTTATACTGCCGCGGGTGTTCGCCTCGTGACGGCCGACGTCGTTCGGTGGCTTTGTGACGTAATAGATAGCCTCCTCATAGCTATGTTTTCCGCCTCAGCAATATGGCCGTATCTAGAACGTCCGCTCTAGCCCCTCTAAACAGGGTACAGCATACGTTGTGTGAAACACATAGGGGGTCGTACTTTTCCGCTGGGGAGGGGGGGTCGTATGTGCCTTCAAGAGAAATTTGCCGCCTTGGAGAAAAATTTTTCTCTGTTGTTGACTTTCCGTGACTTTTCCTATTTTATGTGTACTATACACCGCCGTATATGTATATTTATGTGTACTATTTTCTCGTTTGAGAGACGGTATAAAGAGGGGGGGGGTTGTATTTGTTCATTATTGGGAAAGGAGAGGGTCGCATTGGCTGCTGGCCTTTAAGAGAGGTTGTTGATTTTTCGTGTGCTTTCCTGTTTCAAAGATACTATATACTCCCCGCTCAACAGCAAAATTTTTGGGAAAAAACTACGATAATTTGCGGGGGATTCCGGAGAAAGTGGTACGTAGGATGGCAAGGGAGGGGCAGGGCACATCGTTGTTGGGGAATCCCCAATAGGGGGTCGTATTTGGTCGCCAGGAGAGGGGGGGGGTCGTATTTGGGCTGAGAAAAATTTATTTGGTTGTATTTGGGCTCGCGAGAAAATTTGTTTTGATAGATGATTTTTGTCGCTTCACGGACGTTGTAAAAGGGGGGAGGGGTAGTATGATGTTTCCTTCCTGTTTCACACGTGCTATTTACCTCCTCCCTCGACGGCTCGATTCGATGAAGGAGGAACAGAGGGCGGGAGGGGGTCGTATCAACCTCCAAGGGGGGGGGTCGTACAGACTCGACTAAAATCCCCAACCAGTGATGTGCCCTGAGGGGAGGGTCGTACGGACTCGACCAAGATCCCCAACCAATGGTGTGCCCTGCTCCCTCCTCCACTCGACAGCAAAATTCCTGGGTGAAGAACTGGAAATGTGGGGAAACTGATAGGTAGATGTTGGGAAGGGGGGGGGGGTTCGTAATAACACCACTATTTTATACATCACGATGCTGTACCCCGCCCCCAAAAGCCCTCAGCTGCTGTGTTGTTTTCAGAATGCTCCGAACGCCAATAGCTTCCTTCTATACAATTTTGTAATTCAATTCTGGTCGCTGCGCTACGAGTTTTTCCAAGAAGCTGATTTGCATTTTGACTCCGTTCCCCCTTGACGTCGTTGGGTGTTTCCCCTCCCACTTACTAGAATTGTGTCCAACAAACAAGATTCATTGCAGTGCATCGTTTGATTGGTTCGCGTTTTAATGAGGTAGTTTCCGTTGGTGCTTTCAAGCTCGAATACCGATTCGGGCTACGCTTCGGACGTAATGACCTCTAGTCCGGCTCATCTATGGGATTCGCACCAACCACAACTATAGTTGAGCCAAGCTCAAGCTCAGAAGCTGATTGTCCTCTCATAGTTTCGGCGATGAGCAAATCCTCTAGTGAAATGCTCATAACGAGCCGATTCCGGGGAGAGGGAGAGGGGGGGGGGGGGGTTCTGGGAGCCTTCCCTAAGCGCTTGTTTGTTGCTCTGTTCATTTTCAATTTCACGCTATGCTCCCCAGCATTCCCCCAGGGCTTTCAGGACATTCAATTATGAATTTTCTTTTGGTGAGAGTGGAGTCGTGAGTTTGAAGTTTCCAAAAGAACTTTTCATTTCGCAATAACTCGCGGGGTTCTCAAGGCAGTTTTCAACAGATTTTAACTTCTCTATTGATTTCAAACGACTTTTTCCACAGTTCGATTGACTTTTCCCTCGAGACGGCTTTACTGCGAATAGTTTGTCTAGACTCTCTTTAACTTGTATTCCTCTCTTTCGCATCTAAACGATGGTGGAGAATGAAAAGTGCATCGGCAAGTGCGATTCTCATTCAAAGAAGTGCAACGAGAAATCAAGCCACTGTTTGTATAATGAGGAGGGGGCACGATTAGCTCGCTCTGCATAATGACATCTCAATCAGCTTCATTTAAGGCAGAATGCCGTTCCCTTTCCATAAGCTGCTCTAATTGTTATTCATTCCTATCCCCCTCTAACATACCTCAAACGACGTCGTATCTTCTGATTAAAATTTACGAAATTTAAGTTTTTTCAGAGCTTTGGTTTTTTTTTTTGCCTGAAATTAGAAAATGTCACCTTTAACTGTTCTGTTGACGGTCTGCGCTTTTTAGAGGAGCATTTCTCAGCTATGTGAAAGCTGATTGACCACAATCTCCCGGGGAACAGCTCTTGAAAAGATCATTGATTTTATTCTCTCAAATGAGTTTGATACTAATTTGCCCACTCCGGCCTGGAAATATCGCTTGGCGCAGAGAAGGGGGAGCAACCCATGCTTTAGCCCTTTGAATTCGCTCGCGAATGATAGGCGGGTCACTTGCTAGTATATCTCGCCAGAATGAGACGGACAAGACAATCGTTATTTGCCGAGTCGTCGCGCGCGGCGTACCCTAAAGCGGCGCTCGGCAACTTCTCGATCTGCATCGTTTTGTGGGTTGACGCAGAGAAACCCGTAAATTCAACCGAAATCGAGGCCTCATGACGGGTGATATCGGATTTTCCCCTTCCTTCAACACTCATATTCAAACGGCCAGGCAAGACAACTCGACAAGCGCGATGTCGCTCGCCACGCCCACAGCGCGGCGTATAACGACTATCTTTTTACACACCCCATCCAAGTGGTATCTGGTGGGTCACATTGATCCTTACCTTACGTCTTCGCACCGTGACGTGTCCCTTGAGGCCCAAAAAACTTATGGCGACGTTTTTTTTTGCTGAATTAATTAGAAACTTGCAGTGTAATCAAATAAAATGCGCTCTGTGAGAGCGTACAGAGACCGCCTCAAAATTACCCTTCAAATTTTTAAGCCCTTAGAATTGATGTCTGCGACGCTATAGAGGGCTGACCACGGGTGAGCTGGTTTCTCTTCACTCTTTTCTGCCTGAAAGAACTCCATTCTCTCAGCTAAGATTTCTTCAGACTGCACACATTTCGGCAATAGTCTAGCTTAAGTTCAGGTTGACAATATTGCCTAATCAGACCTTTTCGCTTTTTTTTCTTCAGAGCCTGGGCACGCTTAACACCATTAACATACTCAAGGTTCGTTTGGCTTGGTGGGGGCATTGTGCTGGTTCCTACTGGTCATCATTACCTCATGTGGATACCTGTAAATTCCTGTAAAGATATGCAATACCATTAGCTCAGTTTACACTTGACAAGAGTCAACCGAGGTAAGACAATTTGGCGGAGACTAGTAAAAGAGAAAAAGAATTCGGCAAAATGAAAGAGTGCCCCTCCCATTCCTAAGCCGAGCAGCGACTTTCGAAAACGCATACGGATGATGTTCTCACAAAAAGGACCCTTGCAGCGGCAACGTGACTTTTGAAATGATAATCAAGGGGTCCACATGCCAATTTTGTTGGTAACCAGTAGTTCTGTTCGAATAGGTGAGCCCCTCTCATCACTTGCATTTACTCACAGCCGTGCTATGCAATATTGCTCCAGCAGAGGGTTAATTTTGAGCTTGGTTCAGTAACCCGCGACCCGCGAAATAAATGAAAAACTGGTTGGGAGGAGTTTGAGTAGGCTGAGTTCTTGCAGCTCTTCTGCATAAATCTCCATAATCAACTAGGCGGCCGGTCTCAGCCATTTCCTCACCAAACCCATTTTCTCCCACTGCATTCATCTCCTTGTTACTTACGTATGCTCCTAAGACGTCATTTCGTATATGCGAACCAATTGGTGCGCCCGAGTGATGTGATAAATTATTCATGACCACCTACTTCATACGTTTAAGCGCTAGTAACTCTCGGCTGGGCTATATTGCTCTCGCTTTGGAGCTTTTATGGACCTGCCACAGCTTCATGTTTTCCTCGCTGGGAAATGTGCTCCGTTCATCTGAAATGGCATTTTATGGGATTTCGTTGGCCCAAAAATGTCATTCGGGAGATAAATCTGCCGAGGAATGCCAGAATTTTACTACTCGACTCTCCTTAGCCATATATCCATTTCAGAAAATTATCACCTTTATTTTCTGTACTAGTCAAAATTTCAGGCCTGGCAAAGGTACTAGCACCAGACTGCAGTGGAGAGAAGGTAGCGCTCTTTGTCCCTGAGCCAGGATAGGCGTGGCATTTGAACATGGCACGGAACTGATTACTCGTGGAATATTCCAGTCTGGACAACTGTCATCTTGGAGACACGACAGTAGTTGTGTCAAGATGAAAATATCTCAGCAAAAGCATAGACTCCTTCAGGTTAAGTTCAAGCACACAGCCTACCGATCTCGGGGATTTCGGAATATTGTTAGGCACAGCACGGCTCGCACGCATAGTGGAATCCCCAGTGAGGGTGGGTGTATTGGTCGCTAGAGGGGAGGGAGGGTTGTCAAGCTTTCGATCGGGTACCACACCGCAAACTCACTGCTAAGTTAGAATCGCTCGGGATTTATCCACTCATAGTACGCTGGATTGAATCGTTCCTTTGCAATCGTACGTACCAAGTGCGAATTGGAGATAGCTTTTCTTCAAAGTATTCGATCACTAGTGGCGTCCCTCAGGGTGGAGTGTTATCACCTTTACTGTTTATTGCTTACACGGCCTGCCTCCCTGCCTCCTTGTCCAGATTTGGGGTCAAATGCTTAATGTATGCCGATGATATCAAACTGTACAAAGTTATGGAAAGTGCGTCTGACTGCGAGGACCTGCAGAGAGCTATTGATCATATTGTATGTTGGTCCGAGAATTGGGGATTACCCTTAGCTCCCGATAAAACCAAAGTTTTAAGAATCGGTAGTGAACGTTTCAGTTGTAGCTACAAAATTGGAACAGTAACTTTAGAGTCAGTTCAAGAGATAAAGGATCTAGGTTTCATCTTCTCCAACAAACTTGGATTTGAAACACATTATAAGACATTGGTTTCCAAGGCTAACAACAGAATTTATACTCTCTTCAAAGCACTGAATTCGAAAAATCCCAAGATATTGCTGCAGGCCTATAAATCCTATGTTAGACCTGTAGTGGAACATGGAACTTCAGTATTCTCGCCATATAAAAAAAGGATATTAAGCTCTTGGAAAGTGTCCAGAATAGCTTTACTCGTAAACTTGCGCTGCGATGTTCCGGAATAAGTTATGATTCTCTCCCAAGTGCAGTAGAAAGACGGCGTCTTTACGGGCTACCCAGTCTACTTAATAGAAGATTAATCAATGACCTCATGATGGCTTTCAAGATCCTCACTGGTAGAGCAATGGTCAAATCGGATGAATTCTTTACATTAGTCACCTCTAGGAGTAGAGGGAGAGCACTATCAGTCAGGGCTTCCTGGTTTCACAGAACGCAAGTAGGTCTAAATTCTTTGTGATCAGGGTGCTTCACTTATTGAACAAAATTTTTGGCCCAGATATTTTCCAAATGACACCTGGAGCCTTTCGTATAAGGGCCACCAGGCTAGTTAATTCAGAGGTCTCCTA
Organism: Cooperia oncophora; assembly: GCA_036418165.1. Lineage (NCBI taxonomy): Eukaryota > Metazoa > Nematoda > Chromadorea > Rhabditida > Trichostrongylidae > Cooperia > Cooperia oncophora. The sequence continues at coordinate 15,912 of MU947901.1, forward strand.
AGTTCTCACATTTATGGGATTTGTCTTACTTCAATTGATGTACTTGCCGATTGTGATTGTACAATTATGTAGCGCAGTTTCACTGCGTCCACAAATAAATAAATAAATAAATAAATAAATTCTCTGTCTTTTTTCGGTTGCTGATTTTTCCTGAATTCCCCACACGCTGTCGGAAAACATGGCTTAAGAAGTGAGGGCAAAAGTTATACGTTTGGTAACATTGGATGGATTGACGGGGGGAGTTGCACCAGAGGAAGAAATTCAAAAAGGGAGAGGGTTGCAAAAATGTTCCCTGGCAATCGAACGTTCCCCGATTCTAGTGAGCTTTTCAAACTCTTTCTTTCGTCGAAAACCGTGCGCTCAAGCTTCCTTGCTGAGTTATAGGCAGGACATTTGGCCCCAAGCAGAATTCTGACGAGGACTACATGCTTACCAGGCTATAGTGCTAGCTGGAGTCCTGACGAGTACTGACACTTGCCTATAACTCGGCATTCTTCTGGTAAATTTCGCAGGTTATCATGATGAGTACTCGTCCTTTCTGGGAAAGCTAGTTGTAGCCCTTTTTCGTGGCCCAATTTGGGCAGCCCCTTCACGTTTTCCATAACAATTTCGTTAACCACGCTTTTTAGTGACAATTAAATTTCTGGACTCATTTGATTAAATGTCATTCGTCTCGAGCTGTGGATTGCCTGAATGCATCTCGTATTTGAATCTAGCCGAGCCCTACATAATGAGTCAAGCTTCTTTCAGGCCTCAGTGCTTACTAGCCATTCACTTGCAGACTAATGCCAACTAATCTTCTGACTGGTTCCGATGACTCGGACGATGGTGTTTTGGAGCGGAGACCACCGAGGAGGCGATTTTTCCAAAAGTAAGCTTCAATCGGGCCTTGTCAGCGGCGGAAGCTGGGTATCATTTGCTAAATGAGGCCTCTCGCTTACGGATCGGCCCTCGGCGGCCATTCTGGCAGAGCGTTCTGGTCTTTGTTCCATTTTTCTTTCGCGGAAGAGGGGCGCTCTGGGTTGTGTGGCTAATTTCCGTCCTAGTGCTGGATGCGACAAAGCGGAAGAATGCCTATTAACACAGACGCGTCTCTCAGGATAAAGTAATTTTCAGGTCTGAGAGGGGATCCAGACGTTTTCTGCTCGACATCAGCTTTTGCCATTGCCTTCTGCTCAGCATTCTGTCATTATCGCTCATTTACGTGGCAGTGAACACCTACACTTTGACGAAACGCTACGTGAAACTTCAAGAAAGCTTCGCTAGTAAGTTATCTAGTTAGCTTGAGATTCTCTATAAAAAGGTGGGAGGGGGTTGTTACTAGTCGCCATGAGAGGACAAGGGTCGTATTTGGCTGGTGGGTTTCGTACGTGGGCTTGAAAGGCACGCACCACGTTCTTTGACGCCTGTTCAGACACCTTTATGGGCGGTGGTCTCAGCAAGCATGGAGAAACTATGTGCTGCTGTTGCAGCTCAGGAACACGTTAGGAAAGCGCGACACACTCGCGAAGAGGCTACGGCTCCGCCCAGTGGGCCATGGCACCGCCCGCTCCCATTTATGAAGGCCTAATGCTGAGGCAGTTGATCCGGTACCAGTTCTGCCCACATCAATGACACCGGTCCTGCACTTTGCAACAAACGGTTCAGTTGTGGCGGTCATACGAGCGGGAACTCTAGCTGGGGTCACTTGGTTTTTTTTTCACTATCTGACAGTTACCTTACCAAAATATTTTCAAGCGCAAAGCGTGACCTTCAATAAGATTTCCTTGACGCAGCAATCGCGATCTTTCAGAATCTTATTTCGATGTCACTTTTCCAGACTTTAATATCGTATGACATTGCGCGTATAATATTCCCCCCTCTAAACTTTCTGGAAAACCTGTGTATAAAGGGGGTCGGGAGAATTAGGAAGATGATAGGTAAGATGGGTAAAAAGGCAACCATTAGAAGACACTCCAGGGAGACGGGCAAGAGAATCGTAATTTGCCGCTCCGCCGCGCGCGGCGATGGGCGCGACGTTTTTTAACTCGTGTTAACCTGTCGATTGGAGCACCGGACTTCATGTAGACCCCGTCATCGTAGACATTCATGACTATTTTCGGTTCTGAATTGCCTGTTGTCGCCATCTACTACCTGGAACCATCGTCATTTGGGGCGCGACGTCGCACGCGACGCCCACCAGCGCGATGAATTACGATTTCTTGTCAGATACACACATTCCAAGGGTGGGGGTGCTCTTTTAAACCCGTTATTCCACTCAACACGATGGTGTTCCCTGCCCCAAGAACCAAAGTCTAATAGTTTGTCCCACACAAGTGTGCCCTTCATCGATCAACGACTTCAAAGCTAGGGGGTTCTCTGCGAAAGGTCCTTATGGGTCTCAAGAGCTCCACGAACACATGCAAATGAGCGATTTCAGCTGTCACGCAACTGACAACTCGTATGGAAACCCTCGAACTTGGCATGAACAGACTACGCCTTGAATTCGATTTTTGGAAGGAGAACAGTTCGAACGATACAACTACACATGACACTACGGTCTATGTCTACGACGTGATGAGAAAGCTATCGCTAGATATACGAGAAAT
>MU947908.1:0-13481 GCA_036418165.1 Cooperia oncophora
GAATTGCCGCCGCAACCTGACCTCCTCACCGATACCCCTTAGAGCAATACCGCACCATACGCTCGCAGCTTTCACCGCACCTGGTTTGATCCGGACAAAACCACAGCTCAAATCAATTGAATAATTAAACAAACTCACGCAAATATTTCTCATAGGCAGCCTTTGAGGCTTCAGAAATTCTGATTTGTGAAGCTTTCATATGAAAGCATGATATATACTCAAATAGACTGAGTAGTAGATTAAATAGAATCAGATTATAGCCACGCATTAGTCTGTAGGCATAGCAGCGAGAAGTTCTGGAAAAGGTCAAGTAAACTTTGTTAAGCTGAAGTCACTACAGCAAATAAAATCGCATCGGAGTTAAGGCACATTACGCGTATAAATTACGAGCGTAAATACAAAAGAGTAAGAAAAACCGAGCAAAAAAAACTTAGGCTCGTGTAAACTGAGATTCATTAGCATTCAAGCTGTGAGATTTTGGCTAGCTGAAACAATCTATATGAGGGCATATTGAGCCAAATTTCACAAAACTACCTCAGTTGACTATTTGAATACCCCTCCCATGGAAAGCGAAGTACTGTAGGCACTAAGGCTGCGGTTATACTGCGTTAGCGTGCGGCAACGTTTCGAGCGCACGCCAGTGCCAGCGACTCAGAATGTATAGGTGTCGAACTAGCTACGCCAGCGTAGAGCAGCGTTTCGCAGGCAGTTTGTTCAAGCTGAAATTACCCGTAAAAACGTTGGCGTTCGGCCGGCGCGGCGTACGCTCGAAACGCTGCCGTACGCTGACGCAAAGTATGAATGCAGTCTAAGAGCGCATTCATACTTTGCGATCTCTCGACTGGATCGCGCGATTCGTATGTATTCATACATTGTCAGTTTTTTGGTGGTATGGCACGGTTTTGAGTGTACGCTAGCGTTATTGGAGCACGCGCACGTCGGCGTACAGCAGCGTTTGAGCTATTAGAAAGTATGGAAATTTAAGCGTGGAATTTATCGTTACTGGATACCGATATTTTGGTATGGGTAGTTTTTTTAGAAAAAAAAACAGGATTGGCTTAGCCCTTTTTTCAGCTTCGTTTATCAAAGTTGAGGTCTTTTGATGTTTCACTACGAAAAGCAAAGAAGGGGGGGGGGGGTAAAGAGGAGAGAAACAAAACTGACGAAGTGGCAGCTTGGCTTCCCTTGTAAAGCGATTAAAGCTACACATTAAGTACAGTCAAGAAGACTGTCGCACATCATCGAATACTATTGACAAGATGGAAAATAGTACAATAAAATGAAAGAAACCCGAAAAGCCTCCGTTCTATCTTCTCACCTCCCTCTCATTCTCCGAAATGAACAGTTTGTAGGGGCACAACCGCACCACAAGGATACCTTTAGAAACGAGAGTTGGGCACCCGGGGCCAGTGGGCGGAGCGGTGGTTCCGCTGCGAGCGGATCGCGCTTTCCTTCCTATATGCTCAGGTTGTGGAAGAGTACATCTTTCAGGTAGGACTACCATGTTCAGAGAAGGCGTGTGAACATAAAATGGATGCGGAACGTGTCTTGAGTGGTTTAAGCGAAAGGAGTCAATCCTGGATAATCTGCTTCTTATTCCCGTAATCAACTACTGCGTTGAGGCTCCTCAAGAAGCGGGACAAAGTCCACATGACAAACAAGAAAAAAGGGTTTTTTTTCGAGTTTTCGACCGTTCACTTTGCTTTTCAGTCATTGCTCCTCTCTATGCACCCCTGCTGCCATGTTGAACAGAAAAGATTGTATGATATGATTATGAGAAATTATCATGCCTTATACCTTGAAGAGCTCCGATTCCACCTCATTTGTGTGTTTTTTTCTAAACTCAAAGAGTATTCACTGCTGGAACGTGTAAAAAATCATCGTAAGTCAGGAGAACCAGATACATCATCCTCTCGTTTTTTTCTGATCACGAAAACGCTCAAAATGCCGGCGTATGCTCAAAACGCTAGATCGATATCTATACTTTCCTAGTCGCTTGAAACGCTGTCGACGCTCGAAGCAATCAAAACGCTGACACAAAGTATGAACGCAGCTAATCAAAAGGAGCGGAATAGAATTCGATGCTTTTGATAAGCTTCAACTATGAAAATGACCAAGCGTTGTGAAGGCTAAGTTGTACTAAGTAGTTTGGAGAAACATATGACGCGCCTCTGTGTCCCTTCCCCAAAATGCTTACAAGGCTTAGAGAAGACACGACTACAGCCGCCGAGGAATTGTCCCGCAGAGATGACATAGGTCTTGCTAAGCGTAAGCCTTGATTACAGGAAAGGATACGGGGGCACCAGCGAATGGTTTACACTCAATCCCCCCCCCCCCCGCTACGCTAGCACCGGTTGAAGAAACCAATCGCTTAACAATGTGGTTAAGCAGACCATTAACTTCCATAATGTGTAAGAGCCATGCGCTTAAACTAAATTCATGCATGACAACTTTATCAGAGCTATCCAAAACTGTAAAAATATAGAATAGAAGCAATCCTAGAAAATGGTTCACCAAAACAGAAAATCAAGCACAACCTATTTTGGCAGGAAGAAGTTGTAATGCGAGACGCGAATACTCTCTCATTAATGGCGATTCGATTTTAACATAATAATCTAAAAAATGAAGAAAAACCCCAAGAGAAAGAACCAATTCGCAGCCGAACAATAACCGGAAGTAACCTTTCACCACGGCAAAGGGTGGTCGTCGATCGATACCAGCTGAGCGATGTCTGCGTCTCTGATTGGACTCTGTTCTCTGGTGTCTGACAAAAAACATCACTCTTTTAATGGGCGAAGGGATTAGTTTGACGGTATTAATGGCGCATCTGACTCTCATAGATCTATAGGTCTATAAAAAGGACACACTCTGTGGTATTAAATAGGCTATTAAGAAGTTCAGATGTCTAAAGGGTGCCTAAGGGCATTGTTGTAGAGGTGGCAAATAACGGCACTAGTCCGGTTAGGGCACGTCGTGGCGTTAGGGGGAAAAATTTTGCCCTCCTACGATAACACCCCCTTTCCATATCCCCATTCCGCCTCCAATCTTCCTTAACTCTCCCAACTTTCTATTAGTTTTTCCAAAAAGACACCACCGAGCGAGAATATATAACCTGAATCGCTGCTGATGAAGGGGCGTGTCAGACAGGATGGGTTTGGCACGGCGTCGAACCTGTTCTCCATCAGTTGTAGGAGCGGGTGAGCGACAATAATTGGTGGAAAACGACTGATAACAAGATGACACAGATTTGTCGCTTGGTCACTCGAACAGGGGAAAGGGGCTTAGCGCCGTGCCATACCCATCCCTCCTGACACGAGCCTTTGTCCGCAGCGTACAGCATTAGCGCCAGTGAAACGGGACAAGCCAGAAAGACAGTAACCGCAAACATCTCATAGGAAAGACAGGACCGTTCTCCCCGTGGGCGAACTCCTTGTGAAGAGAAAAGCCTGGTTTTCATTTCCTTGCATGCACTGAGATGCCCTCCCCTTCGTAATAGCGTCGAAGTTACCATGGAGGGAAATCATTTGATATTAACACGTTGACGACAATCGCGTTTTGCGGGAAAGCGCCACGTGGGACAATGGCGTGCTTTCGCATGCGTCCGCCCTGAGCCACCGGTGGCTCATGTTGTCCCTCGTGGACCACTTTTTGCCGCTATGTCAAATTTCGCAAAATGATAAGTCAATCGTGTAGGGACTGCTATTTCAACCATCTTTGACCCTATTGGATGCCATCTCATGCCCCGCCCTCTGCGATCACGCCCACTTTTTAGCGCGATCGTGATTTCCAAAATGTGTTCCATAACTTCCGTTTCTAAGAATTTTCTTGGAATTTTCTGCTTTTCACACATTACAATGATTCATAGATGGCCACACCGACACATAGCCGGCCACGCCCACTTTTTAACAGGTTTGTTTTATATTTAATTTTCATACCTTATCTCAACGTTGACGCTTTCAAACACACTCTTCACATATTGCTCACAGACAAGCAATTGCACAAAGATGCATAAGGCTCCGCACACTTAGCTCCGCCCACTTTAGATCGATTTTCGCGATTTCTAGCAATATTTTATTATCACTATTTATCCATATTTTATTTCCACTATCCATATTTTATCACTTGTTCACCATCTCAAGATCACCAAACGGCGTTAATACTGAGAAAGAATGATACGTTCGTGACCAGGGTGCCAAGTAAATTGTCAAATTCGGTGTCATAAAGATCGCTGGCGCCAAAGTGGCGCCTACTGGCGCCATATGGCGCCAATGACAAATGAGATCTCACGTTCATGATCAAAGACCCGCGCAGTCCCTGCAGCCAAGGTTTCGTCCAAAAAGAACTATTTTGGAGGTTTCTGCCGCAGCAGTAGCTAGTTGAAAATTTCAATTTTTAATTCAAAATATCTCATGGGGCAGCAACATTTTTCTTGCTCATCCTTGTTGGAAACTCACCTTCCACAGGTTACTCGAAAGCAAGAAAAAGATCGATTGAGACTGCCGGCAATAACCCAAAAAGTGATGGAGAAAGTCATGAGCCACCGGTGGCTCAGATTGTCCCACGTGGCCACTCACTCATGAGCCACCGGTGGCTCAGATGTCGTCAACGTGTTAATAGACTTTGAATAATTAAAGTCACATCTCGTTCTAGCTGTCGCGAGCGCCGTCTGCCTGTGGCCCTCTGCTTTTTTTTTCTCAGAGAGTCGATTAGCTTCCCGCACGTTTGTTTTTTTATTCCATTGCCTACAATGTTTTCGACGGTTTGTGAGATTATGTTTTCGAGAGGCGCGTCCTAGTCGTTTCCGCTTCCCTTGTATGTTGCTAAAAGAAGGCTGTAACATTGAGAGCCTCATTTTGCTCATTTCCAGCGATCCTTTTCTTTTCACTTGAAACCGATAGACCACATCGCACCTGTTTTTTAAATCACTTGCGTAAAATCTGATGCACGTCATGTTAACATTGTGGTGCGTAGTTAAGGGCAGCGAGATATGGCGTCAAATAGTACGGGTGGTGGTGCTAATGGCGATGCCAAGAAAGTCGATGGTTCAGAAAACGTAGACAAATTGGTCGCAGATGCCATAATAAAACCCTATAGCGGGCACATGTGTAGGAGCACAGGGAGAGCAAAGGTGAGATTTGACGAAATCAGCAGGCGAGTGAGGTTGCAGTTTATGGGGTCGGCACAATTGATCATAAGTGAATTCTTATTTCCAATAATGTGTCTGTTGATGTTCCTTGGCAGATTTTCCGTTATTACAGCTGAGTAGAGCGGCGGGTCGGTTTGATGAAAATGGGCCAGTGACAGGAATGGTGGCACTCTTGGCGTCCTCATTCGCTTTGCGCAATGGTGCAATCGCTGCCTCTTCAGATTTTTCTTGTTCACAAAAAGAGAAGGAAGTCTCAACTGATCGCGGGTATTGCCTTTAACGCTACTACCAAGTCCCATGTGTGGCCGATGATTTCGGAAAGGCATTTCTGGCTTGGGTGTGGTTCTCAAATTTCTCGCTCACAGATTCTGCTTCAGGGCGCAAAAACGGGATCATTGCATAGACCATCAGAGCATCTATAAGACCGACTTGCTCAGTATGCACCCTCTCACTGACATATTCCCGTCATCTCATTTCCTCTTCTTTTCAATGAAGCTATCGATTGGGACTCTCAAAAAACAAATTTGTTCGAGCGCTTTTTTCAACGGATGGAGTAGGGCACAGCGAACTCTCATTCGTTGTTGTTCGGAGGAATTTTCATTGTGCGGTGAGGCAAGAGAATGAAAAGGATTTTCCCCGAATGCATACCTGAATGAAACCGAAATCCGAAAACTTTGTAAAAAACCTTTTTTGTCCCATGTTTCATTGTTATTCCACAGTGAACGCAAGGCTGCTTTTCAACAGCCACCTATTGGCACACCGTTACACGTCATTCAACACCAGTTTGGCGAACCTGCGCTTTACCGTTCACTACACAAAAGCTTCCCGAGGTAACCAGGTGAATTTCGCCCTTCGAGTAGCCAAATGTTTGGTTTCACCTGTCCTTCTCTCTGGGCAGACTGTGAAACATCCTCATAACCTACGGCGGAGGCCTTCCTGTTAAGTACATTCTCTCCGAGAGCTTTTCGTTGCTGGATACCCTAGCGTAAAGCCTCTCCCTGTGTGCATGGTATAGTGCGGCAGCTAGATACTTTGAATGATACATACCCACGAGTTCCATATATGACGTTCATTTTTACTTATTAAACCACTGTAAACGACCACCTTTCATCCAGAATCCAACCAGCTTATCAGGACTCCTGCACATGCACCATGTAATCACTACATTGCGTGAAGAAGTACTTGATGTGCCCCATTATTCGTCTGTGAGTACCCATTCAGTGCTCATGCACATACCAGAGGGTGCTCACATCGAAAGCGGAGGCACAGACATTTGTAAAGAGAAGACGGTTAAGGTAACTGAGGGTAAGGGTTCCGAAATCAGCTACTATGATGGTACGGTTGCGATTGCATCCTCCTACTATACCATATCCACAGAATGCCGTGGACAGATGTGAAATGATGTATATGTAGTGTGGCGTGAATGGTTAGATTCCAAGACTGTTACAGACGTTTCACTAGACTGACGTTTCTGCGGAAATCACCTTCTTCGGAATCTGCGATATTGGAAAACACGTTATCGAAACAGTTAAGCTTAAAGCATCTCCAACTACAGAAGAATGCCAAAGGGTAGGGATTAGGAACCAAAGTTGTAAGAAAACCATACCCATAATCCCACAGATATGAAGTGTTGTAGTGAGCTCTGCGCCTAAAAACTACGTGGGTCTTTTATACAAGTTGAAGCTCACAGTTTGTCGTGTCAAAGGGCTTGAGGGACCACATAGCACTGTGCATGTTGCTTCAAGGGCCTGACGGAAAGATTCTCAAGCTGGGAAGTGGCTATTTTTTTACCTTTTTCCCCCTCCAGGCTTTAATCAAACATTCGCAGTGCTATGTGGTTCCCGAATCCTTTGACCCGAGAACTCTCAGCTTTCACTGACTTAGAAACACAGCGCAGTCGTTAGCTGATATTGCCAGGGACACCCATGAAATATTGGCAACGGAATTCACAACTTCCTCTGTTATTGCTGGCTTTCTTCCATGACTGAAGGAGGTTAGCGAGTGTTTTATTTTGATAATGTGCTTTTCGTCTATACAGACCCCAAAGAAGGTTACTTTTGTCGAAAGTCAGTCTAGTAAAGCGCCTGTTGCAACCTTGGAAGGACAACAGTTCGGCATACCCTGACCTGCAATGAACTGAAGGATTGCCACCTTTACTGGGGTTATCAAAGCTGACAAAAGCTGGTATGAATGATCGAGATATGCTTGCGAGTAGGGAGCGACCAGCTCACTCGCTGTTTCAGTAGTTGTGCAGTTGCAGCGCTATGTTTCAGTTAAAGATACCACCCCGCTCAAGTAAATAGGACTTACAAGGGAACCCCAACAGGTCGATCCGGCCATTTGCAATGAGATGTACATATATGGACGTGTCTTGAGCCGCTGAATTCAAATCTGCCCTCCTTTTTGCGGAACGATTCTCTGAAGAGAGTTACGGACCATTTAATCTTTGCTCTGTTGTACAAGTTGAGAAGGATAGTTGCTTGCAGCAAGCGGCGATGGCCCAGTGGATAAGCGCAGCTTCAGAGACACGAACTCGCATGTTGGAATCCTTGACTCTTGGAATATTTTTGCTTTTGTTCAAAGCACTTCATATCAGTCCCCAGAACACTTCTGTTTGGCCGAATTCACCTAAATCTCTGATTATTTAACAATAGAAGCGGCCATTGCTATATTTGTGGTTCCTTCTGAAAACTTTTATTATGAGGATGACCGTTTCTAGAGCACGCATCGAGTAATGGGACAACAGAGCAAAGATTGAATGGTCCGTAACTCTCTTCAGAGAATCGTTCCGCAAAAAAGGAGGGCAGATTTGAATTCAGCGGCTCAAGACACGCCCATGTATGTACATCTCATTGCAAATGGCCGGATCGACCTGTTGGGGTTCCCTTGTTAGCGATCCTTGCTCGAGCAAGTAGTTCAGCCCCGACTGGAGACTCTCCCACTCTCGCGACTCCACAGCGAGCGAGGAGCGAGCTACAGCCGCTGAAAGTTCTAGTTCTAACGCCCGCCCAGTTGGACCGCCCACTTGCTAGATGCCCTCTGACGGAGGGCCACTGTTATTCTTTGTTGAGGCGCGGCCATTGGAACTGCACGTCTTTTTTGCTGACCGCGCCCATGAATAATCCTGCTCTTTTTTATCACTTTTTCTCATTAGAAGCACGTAAAGTCAACTACAACCCATCTCGCAAAGTAAAACGCGTAAAAATGACGAGTGATGCACAGGGCACATCATTGGTTGGGGATTTTAGTCGACTCTATACGACCCCCCCCCTCCCAACAATGACCAAGTACGACCCCCCCCCCTTTTTACAACGTCCATGAAGCGAGAAAAATCAACTATCAAAATAAATTTTTCTCAGCCCAAATACGACCCCCCCCCTCCTGGCGACCAAATACGACCCCCCTATTGGGGATTCCCCAACAACGATGTGCCCTGGTGATGCAATTTTCACAGTGCGCAAGCTCGACGCACTTGAAGATGTACGCTACCGTAACCCTAAGTTCGGAGTTTCTTTGGCAAGAGTTTTTCATTCGTGTTGTTTTCTGTATTCTTTTCTTTGCACTGGATGATATCTTCGTATGTATCGCGAGCCTGATTATGAGTGCAGTTATAGTTCACTTTCAGAACTTACTTTCTAACGAAGGGGTCTAAATGGGAAGAACTTAAATGTTATTTTAGCTCAGGAGTATTGATTCATTTTGGGACAATTGTAATTTTCCTATTCACAGGTATCCAAGTAGTCAATTAATGCTAGCCGATAAGATATTCTACTGCGTTTGTGATATGCTTCCCTAGAATAGGAAATCCAGAGGTTCAGAACAATACTTCTACTTCAAGAAGCACGGAATCTAACTTGCAGCTCTTCCCGATCACTTCTCTTCTACATGCTTCGACAGCACTTTTTCGGTCCCCTTTCCCGCTGGATATGGTCGTAGAATCAAACAGTCTGACATTCTTTTACGCTTCGAAGGCATCTGCCGATTCCTATGGTTAGGCACAGTAGATTCCTGTGGCACCTGAGAAGTGCTTCTTAACGGCTGTAGTACACAGTGCGTGTTCTTCTGCAGACTCAACAAAACGCAGTAACACCCTTTCGGGCAACTCTGTTTTCCGCTCTGTCAGTTGACCAGTCGAGTTCTCCTCTTCCGTCGCGTATGAACAGTGTCAGGGTGCCCAAAATACGTGATATTATCGATCTATTCCGTGCCAAGTTTCTTTCAATGAGCAGCAAATTTGATCAATAATATGTACATTACCTCCATCGGCAACTTTTTGCCAACCACCAGAGAGTGGTTGCCCTGCTTCTAGAGGCTTTTTGGTTCCCTGCCCAGAAAAACAACTGGATTATTTTTGAGGAGCTTTTAGAAATAGTATTTTTTACCGAGGATAGCCACTGAGGGTTTGTTTACATACAGTCAGAAAGAGCTAGTCATAAGTCACAGCTAGACGAAAACTGTGATGCAATCCACCAACTAAGCCTAAGGATCTTGGGCAGCGTGATTTCGAAATGTGTGACCCCGAGTTGTGGTGGAGTAGGCAGAGATTGCTGGTTGTGAGACCAAATACCGGGAATTTTCGTCCTCGCTTTGCACTTGATTAGAATGAAGCTTGGTGGTTACCACACCGTTAAGAGAGAGAAACTGCACGGCAACCCCCACCACACACAATATTACCGCCCTACTGGACTGATAAGGTTGCACGACTGGTTCCGCCATTTGTGGACCTAGCCGCTAGCGCTACCGAGAGTTGTTCAGCTAGAGACACTTCCTCCATATCCAGTTACAGCGCTGTTCAACCAGTCCCTTTTGCGGGAGCGAGATAGACAATAGCCATATGAGCACCCCCCCCCCTGAATATCGGTCAACCCATGAGAAAAGCTCTCTATCGTTCCTGCTTTTGGGTTAATCAAGTGTAAGCCTTAGGCGAGGCTTGTCTTCCTAGTAGAGGTCAACTGGAAATTGGGCCATTTCAGTGCTGTACCATGGAGGTAGCATCAGAACTAACTCAGAGCAAATCCGCGTATAGCTCTAACCACGTTGGAACTTGCTGGAGACTCGTATAGCGAACTGTGATGAAAATGATGAATTTCGTCTGGCGTTTCGGATATTAGTCAGCGGTGTGAGGGACAGTCAATGATCTCCGGGTCAAGACGCATCGTAGAACACATAACTGGGTCCATAAATAGCTGCAGGAAGATATGATACGTGATAAAAAACATTTGCACTTTAAGACGTCTCTGGGACTACAGTATTTAGTAGTTGAACCTCTTCGGTATTTTTCGGAACGAAAAATATCTTTACGGGGTATTGCTAATGAGACCGAAAAGCGTACACAGGTTTTGTGTTTTCAGTTCTTCACATGCAACAACCAGTTAAAACATCAGTCTGCGAATACACAGAGCTTATTGCTAGTTAAGCGTACTCCTTAAAGACAGCGCCCGCGATGGACTTTGGCAGGTTTTAGGGGTCAGATTTGTTAGAACAGGTGGCAAATGAAGCACTAATCAAAAAAGTAGGAAAAAAGGGGTGCAAGAACATGGAATAAGACCCTATTCGCTTTAAGGCATCTGGACGAGTCGTTCTCCAATATAATTCGCTCGCCTCGTTGCGGCCTAATTCTTCATGTGTCTAACCACCTAGGATACCTTATCTATATATACCATTTTCACTTTAAATCGGACACTTTTCAAACCAAATCGGACACTTTTCAAACCAAATCGGACACTTTTCAAACCAAATCGGACACTTTTCAAACCAAATCGGACACTTTTCAAACCAAATCGGACACTTTTCAAATCAAATCGGACACTTTTCAAACCAAATCGGACACTTTTCAAACCAAATCGGACACTTTTCAAATCAAATCGGACACACCCCTTACAATTAGGTGGTTGATAACTAGACCACACTAGGTACTGTTGCAAGCCCCGCCCCATTATCCCCGCCCACTTCTCAGCGCGGACAGGGTTTTCCGAGATGCTTCATGAAATCTGCTCCTTGACTTTTTTTTTCGTTTTTGCCCTTTGCACACACACTTCAACTGAAAAAGATTGATACCTATACAGAGCTGACTCCGCCCACTTAACAATGAACTTACGTAAGTTCTGAATTTTTATTAAACATTTTTCGAACGTAAGTTCATTATTCACTATCCCCCAATCTTCAAACAATAAAACGAAATACCATTGCACAGCACACAAGCCCCCGCCCCCTTTGACCACCGCCCACCTTGTTTGTGATTAGCGGAATTTTGCGTTTTCTTCCGGATCCGTTTGCTTGTTTAGCACATTTTATGCGACTGGCTTCCCCCACCATGGAAGCTACCAGGCCCACTTTGGGGAAGCCCCGCCCACTTTTCGAAAATGATGCAAATCGGCGGGCTAGTGTCCGTACTGGCGGATTACGGCCTCTCCCGTCGCTCAGAACAAAGTTTCCCTTTTTTTCCGGTTTTTCCCTTTTTTTTATTCTATGTGCCGGGAGAGGCCGTAATCCGCCAGTACGGACACTAGCCCGCCGATTTGCATCATTTTCGAAAAGTGGGCGGGGCTTCCCCAAAGTGGGCGGAGCTTCCATTGGTGGGCGGAGCCAATCGCTAAAGCCTAAAAAAGCGAAAATCCGGAAGAAAAACAAAATTCCGCGATAAACACAAGTGGGCGGGGTCAGAGGGGCGGGGCCTGGTGTGCTGTGCATGGTTATTCGTTTTGTGAAGATTGGATGTGAAAAGAACTACGTCGAAAAAAGTTATAAAAATTCAGAACTTACGTAACTTCATTGTTAAGTGGGCGGAGTCAGATCTGTATAGGTATCAATCTTTTTCAGTTGAAGTGTGTGTGCAAAGGGCAAAAACGAAAAAAAGTCGAAGGGAGCAGATTTCATGAAGCATCTCGGAAAACCCTGTCCGCGCTGAGAAGTGGGCGGGGATAATGGGGCGGGGCTTGCAACAGTACCTAGTGTGGTCTAGTTATCAACCACCTAATTGTAAGGGGTGTGTCCGATTTGATTTGAAAAGTGTCCGATTTGGTTTGAAAAGTGTCCGATTTGGTTTGAAAAGTGTCCGATTTTGATTTGAAAAGTGTCCGATTTGATTTGAAAAGTGTCCGATTTGGTTTGAAAAGTGTCCGATTTGGTTTGAAAAGTGTCCGATTTGGTTTGAAAAGTGTCCGATTTGGTTTGAAAAGTGTCCGATTTGGTTTGAAAAGTGTCCGATTTAAAGTGAAAATGGTATAAATAATCCCACGCTGGCATTGATAATCGATATGTCTATGAGTTAATCTCTCTATCAGTGTACGAAACAAACGCTAGAAATTTAGCGATTATCAATGCCAGCAAGGATTGATAACTGTTAACCAGTCGGGGCGGGATTAACAGGAGAGGCGGCGTTCAGCATTGCTGACTCCGCCGTCGCCAATGAATCGATTTTGAGCCGCAAGAGAGGGATATCCGCTGTGGTTGCGGACTCCGCGATCTTGTAAGATGCAGGGTTTTTTTCACTAATGGTAGATCCAGCACACTTTGGCTGATCGCAGACGTTGCTTTTAATGTAATGGGACTTTGTTCACTTAACATCTCCCCCTGTTTCTCTACCCTGCACGTGCGAGAGGGGTGCACAGATAGACCCCTCCCTTCTGCTTCCTTCCCCTGCACGTGCTCAGCCGGCCCTGGGCACGTGCAGGGGAAGGAAGCAGAAGGGAGGGGTCACCCTGTACACTACACCCCCTGCACCCCTCTACCCCGCACGAGCACACGTCCAGCTGCCACAAGAGCAGCTCATCCAGTGGCTCGGAGTACTAATTCGTTATCTTATATATGCTTTTCCCACACTCGAAACATTGGATTGACACATCTGTACTTGTCGGTTTCCGGTTTGTATAGCGGTCGTATTCCCTCTCCTGACTGTTCAAAACCCGTGAGGCATTTTGCGGACGGACATGCATACATACACACGTACATTCCGACACAACAAGTTACTGGTTCATAAGATGAAGGGATGGCACACTACATGAAAGCGGTTGTACTTCATAGCAGGTCATATCCCTCCCCACAGGCCTCGGCAGAGTTTCTCAAAACCATCGCGAATCCCCACTACTCCCAAGATGCAGAGCACCAAAACTTGTTGCTTATCATAAATACGTGCTGATGTCAACTTTTTTATTTTGAAACATTCAAGGAGTGTGAAAAGAGCAGCTCCTTTTGACTTTCAAGTGGAAGAGACAAGCTGGCACAGACTGTCTTCGTTGCAATACGTGTTGTCAGGGCACGCAGAACAAGCTGGTCCCGGAGTGTAGATTTGTTGACCGAGAGCGTTTCCTCTGAAAGGATGAAATATTCCTCTTCA
>MU947909.1:0-13836 GCA_036418165.1 Cooperia oncophora
GCTCTTTAAAAGATTTCTTTACGACACATAAAGATGGTGTGCCGAGTTCGAGCTAATCGCGAGACTTTATCTTAAACCACGACAAGGTGGGGGGATGGGCTTTTACAAAGGGTGGAGACCGGGGTGGATGGGCTGTCACTTGTCATGCGTGACAGGCTGGAATGTGTGAGGTCACAGGATTTACAGAACGCCATTCACCGAGACAGTCCACAGATAAACAGAAAATTGAAACGACCAAAGGGGTTGAGCGGGTCAAATCGTCCGTAAACCGCTCACCTTACTGAGCTGATCGACAGGTCGCCGGTGATGCCGCAAATTTTCCAACTGCAGGAACTCTTCAAGTTGTGGTGGGATGATATGCACCACAAATGGCATAAATTCAGAGTTATAAAGATGTGAGAGTGCTTGTGGAGCACAGTCCAGCACACACATTCGTCCACTTCGTACTACTGATCGAACTGAATCAGCACAAGTACCTGAAATATCAGCTAAGTCTACAGAATTTTTAAATTTATCGAGTCTACAGAATTTTGAAAAACGAGATCGATACCGTAAAGCTGGCCATCCAACTCGCCCCATTCGACCATTTTGCCTTCTCGGATTCTTTGGAGCATTTCTTCTTTCGTGACAAAATTGTACTCACGACCTTCTTGTTCGCCTGGGCGGGCTTGTCTCGAGGTAACTGAATGGAACTGGGTAAGTGATTGTGAGGAAGTTTTCAATAATCAGTTACAGAAGACAATATTATGCGTTTGAGCTTCGCAGTTTGGCAAATGCGAAATGATCTATGGAAATTAGCAACTGTATCATCCCTATTTTCCTTCCAGTACCACAATCTGGTACCAGATCGCCGTGGAAGCAGTGGATCGGCCTGGGAGGACAATGCGTGATCTGAACTCCAGACCACCACCCTGGTAAGCGCGCCGTTTTCCACTACACTATCTCGCCTCCGTATATTTCCTATTGAAAGCGTGATATTACGCAGCTATAGCACACCCTAGACTGACTGATATCCTCAGGGAACATTCCATAGAACCAATATAACTGAGAATTTCTCATGAAAAATAGAAAGAATCTATTATAAAAAGAAAAAATAAAATGAAATATTACTATAGAACTTACGAGGAACGACGGTTGCGAAATATTGTGGAGCGGAACGTAACAACATGGATTTCAGCGTTCTTCGTCCGACGCCTACTGCCCCTAGCAGTACGAGTACTCGACGACCGAACGGACACAACATTGCAACCTGAAAGGGAATATGAAGTAAATGGTCCTGCCTTATATAAAAGCAATCAGTGGTACCTTTTCCTTGGATAGAGACGCTGGCAGGTAACCCACTCGAGACAGGTCGTTGACCTTGCGAGCCTGAAATGGATTGAAATTCGGAAAACCGGTAGCAGTTATTCAATTATTCACAGTTGCTCATACAGCAGCGGTACATTCCGCTGTCATCGGATGCAGTAGATATGGGTGTGGTCCTTATACACATTTTCACTGGTGTGATCCTGCTTGTACGGCAGCAAAGAACAGGGACACATCTGTGGGGAGGTTGTCTATCTCAACCAATGCAATCAGTGCGCCTTGAAAGCTCTTCTGAAGGAATAAGCCGCAAGAACAGGATCGAGGTGAGATTCTCCTCATCAGGTGCTTCCGCTGAAAAGCTGCAGAGTTCCGGAATAGATGGATTGATGCAGTCGTTTGACAGGGTGCCACAAATCACATTAGGGCATTATTAAAGGATAAAAAGGATAAAGTCTTCGCCGTTGATCAATCCCTTTGTGGGATGCGGCACGCATTCTACTTCCATTCAGAATCGTAGTGGCTTATTGAATGCGATGTGGCCTATACAATGACTTGCGGTGGCCAGCCGATGTACAAGTCAGTGTTTTATCCTCCCAGACGAATCTGGTACCAATTCACCGTCCCCGGAGGGTAGAAGGCTTGGTTGGCCTGGGCGGGAGTCGACCCGGGATTCGAACCCGGCGCCGCGCGAGTGGTAAGCGCGCCACTTGTCACTACACCATCTCCGCCTCCAGGGTCTTATTATATTAATTCACAATAACACCTGATAAACTGTGAAAATTCTATGTGAAAATTCTATGCCAAATCAAATAAGTGGTAATAGTAGCAATTGAAGTGGGGGGATGAGCGTGGCGGATAGGTGAGTGGACCTGGTCCACGGAGTAAAATATAGTCCTCATCATTGCGGACCGGTGGGGCGTGTCAGCCAGTATGAGTGTGCACACTGTTGAAGCCGTTCTCAGCCTTTTTGTTGAAACGCGTATGCGACAAAAAGTGGTAGAAAACGAGTAATACGAAGGATATAATACAGTAATGCACTTGTCTGCTTCAAAAACTGGTGCAGAACGACTCTTGCCAAACCGCACCAAAGCGCAGCCGCACTGCCACGCCCCACCGGTCCGCAATGATGAGGACTGTATATTGCCACATAATGGTTACCCTCAACAAGTATGAAGATTTCTAAACACACCTGGATCCAGTTATCATCTTGGCTCATTATCTGTACAACATCGCCTTTCTTCACATCAATCGACAACCAACGGCATATTCTTGAGTCATCCATATCCGAATTATAGTCAGCATTGACCCGGTAGAAGACCTGAATTGAATGGTTCAATCATTTCAATGTGTGATAACAAAATAAAAAGTGAAATAATAATAGTAAACTAATAATAAAGGAAATGCTCCAAAATATCTGATCCAAAGCTCAAGAGTTCAAAGAAGAAAATGTCATTCAGAGCATTTTTTCATTTTTTGGATCTTCTCGTCCTTCTGGTTTTTTGGCGTAAAAATTCTGAATTGTCACTTCGTTTCAGATCATGGTGAGGCTGTGGGGCTGCACAATACTGTGCTTTAGACATTGTTAGACAAACTGTTATAGTGAACTGTTGAACCTACCGAAGGGGCACCGTGAATAGCAGCTGGGACCAAGGTAAGCGTTATTCGACCATTCAGACCGCTAATCGAACTTCGGTCCATGGTAGGTCTTCCGTTGACATGGGTGATAGTATCGCCTGGATGGATATCATGATTTGCAGCCGCGTTTACTCGTGTCACCACCAGCTGCCCGGAAATCGTCTCGACCTCGATCTGAAATAATGGGGTTCACATATCCGATTAGTATTATGCAGGTTGTCCGGAAAGTTCTCAGCGTTTTGTGTTACTATTTTTTGTACATTCATTGCTGATTAAAACTCATTCTCCCTTGCGTCTCAGTAGTACATCCTGAAGAGAATTTTTTGCGCTATCTGATGGTATAACTGCCGTTTCACCATTGCTTGATGAACCCCTTTTTAAGATTTTTTCAAGCATGTGAAAAGAGCACTTCGGACGATTTTTTTCTTCGACTATAAATTGGGGCAATCCGCAATCGAAACAGCTCAACAAATTAACCAGGTGTGGGGCCCAATAGTGCTAGAGAAAGCACTGTGCGGCAATGGCTCAACAAATTTCGTTCTGGAGATTTCAGCCTTGAAGATGAACCTCATAGCGGTCGACCTAAAGCAATATCTGACGAGGATTTTAGGGGATTTTGGAGGCTGACCCATCCCAAACAGTTCGAGAGATTGCAGAAAAGCTAGGCGTTGGCAAATCCACTGTTGCGGATGGTCTGAAACGCATTGGGAAGGTGAAAAAACTCGACAAGTGGGTGCCCCACAATTTGAGTGACCGGCAGAAATTGGCACGTCTCGAGGTTTCTTCTTCACTGCTTTTGCGCAACAGAAACGACCCGTTTTTGAACCGAATTGTCACCTGTGATGAAAAGTGGATCATGTATGATAACAGGAGACGTTCCGGACAGTGGTTGGATGCCGACGAACCACCGAGGCAATTTCCAAAGCCGAATCCTCACGAAAAAAGATTATGGTCACAGTGTGGTGGTCATCGGCTGGTGTGATCCACTATAACTTTTTGTCACCAGGCCAAACCATCACAGCAGAGTCCTACTGTAAAAAATCGACGAAATGTACCGAAATTGCGTCAGCTGCAGCCAGCACTTGTCAACAGAAAGGGTCCGATTCTTTTGCATGACAACGCCCGCCCACACGTTTCACAAATCACTATCCATAAATTGAACGAATTGGGGGTTGAAGTTCTACCTCATCCGCCATATCCTCCACACCTTTGACCAACCTACTATCACCTTTTTCTCAAACATTTTCAGAACTTCCTTTGCTGGAAAATACTTCATCAATCAGGACCAGGCAAAAAAAGCCTTCGTGGATTTCGTGGATTCTCGACCACCCAGTTTTTTCTTTGATGGGATTTATCGACTGGTGTCACATTGGCAAAAGTGTGCTGATTCGAACGGTGCTTATTTCGATTAAATCCGATGAGTATTAAGAAAGTTATGATCGTTAAAAGTGAAACACTCAAAACGCTGAGAACTTTCCGGACAACCTAATAAAAAAGGAAACGGCAGTGTTCTAATCTGAACAGTACAGATTTGAAGAGAAAGTAAATTGCATAAATTGGGAAATTGTTCCTCCGTAGCTTCACAAAGGCGAATCTGTTAAATTACTAGGAGAGCCGGTCGTTCGATATGACCCCCTCCCCCCGCCTTCTCATGTACAAGCGCTTCTGACAGTCCAATGCCGCTTACTTCTTTATCTCACCTGTTTCCCCGACCTTCAATTTTCTCGTTTTCCAGCCTCAAAGTAACATAGGGACCTGCGGCAGGTATAGAACCATACCACAAAAGATAGAAATCCTCGTTCTCTCCATTCCAAACATTCCTTAATTTTTCTGACTTGTGCGTACCACTCTACCCTATATACCTTCCCGAAACGACTCGAATATAACCCACGTTGAGATAGGGCAGTGTCGCAGTCTACACACTTAACCGCTTTTGCTTATTTTTGGCCGTCGAGTGTTCGACGCCTAACCAGTCGAACATTTATTTACCGAAACTGAACTGAGAATCATCGAAATAATTTTCTCGGTCTTACAGGGAGTCGGAAATTGGGAAAAAGATGAGCTGGTATCTTTTGCGCGACACTACGATTCCCCCATAATAACAGGAACTCTACCCTTGCCCTCATCAATGCATGCCCATAATCAACGCCATAGTAGAATCGCATTCACAATGAACGGCGACCTTGTTGCTTTCCTGGCATGAATTGCTCTCAAATGAGGGCCGACTAACCCCCTAATGACGCGGGTTCACCCCGCCTATAGAGCACTTGACACTATGGCGCCAATAAATTTACGGCTCAATTGAACAATAATATAAACAGTGGACATTCAGCATGAACGTCGTTCGTTTCTGGAATCGATACTATAAAATAAACTATGCCCCTATGCTAGCTTTGACCCTCAGAAACTCTGCAACACACTAAGAAAGGAAATTGTTCCTGAGCGAACTTCTATGCACTCAACGTTCATTCGAAATAATGGTTTTCATGCGGAAATTGGCCTTGCACAAGTACGTCTGAGAGCGGTCCATTACGTGGGCTTTCATAGACTCCAACAAAGCCAGGAACTTATGTACTCCATTCCAGAACAATGGGGATAGCCGCTATCACAGTCTGTGAAGCATCTTCGGGAGTAGGACAAGAAGGACAGATAGTTGGATTGACGGAAAGGTTTCCGCTCCCCCATGTTCATATTCCTTACTTCTTTATGTGATGACTGGTTTATACATTTTTGTATTGTTTTTGGTCAATTTTTGTAATGTTTAATCAAGTTGTCAGGTCAGAGTAAGCATTCTACATAAGTCAATTCTAGTACAACCTGATAATGCCAGAAGAATTTTTTCCGTTCGAAAAGTCGCCTTAAAGGTGATCGATGGTCCGGATCATGATTCTGACTCTTATTTTTGACGGCGACGCAATTCAGCGCCGGAATAGTGTTGAACGTCCCTTATATGAGTGTGCACAATGATTCAGTTGGAGAAAGTTATGGCTTCAGATTGGCCCATAGCCAGAAGGAAGTGCATTAATCATGATCAGACCACCGATTACCTTATAAAGATCAACTTTCAGCAATAATTTTGGTTAGTGGTACGTGAAATTGCGATAGTTGACTAGCACCGACTCATGGGGTACCACGGGAGACGGGCAAGAGAACCGTAAATTGCCGCTTCGTCGCACGCGGCAATGGGCGCGACGTTTCCTTGATTTGCACTACCCTTTCGATTGGAGCATCGGATTTCATGTAGACAAGGACATGGTGGACACTTATGTCTATTTTTTGGTCATACATTGTCTATTCTCGACCAATACCACCTAAAATCGTCGTCATTAGCGGGCGCGACGTCGCACGCGATGCCCACTGGCGCGGCGAATTACGATTCTCTTGCCACATACCCGGGTACCACCATTAAGAATGTGTCCATATGGTTAATATCCGAGTGAATTTCATGCACAGACATACATGGATGCGAGAACAGCGAAACATTAACGTGCAAAAAGTCGCAGTCTGCGGTGAACTGAACCATAAACCCCATCATCACTGCCAGAACGAGAATCTCCCACGCCATCCACTAGGCTCTCTATATCTGACGGCACATGCAGCTCCATACGGTGAACATACCATTCTTAGAAACCGTTGGCTCTTGACAGGTGACACAGTTAAGACCCCAATCACGGCTCTTTTCCTTCTCAACTTCAATAATCCCTTAATAAGGACCCACCACTCAGTAACTGGTCGAAATTGTGAGGATCAGTTCCCTTAGACGTCCAGAGGCGTTTAGAAAAATTGAACGTTAGTGTGGTAGTCCATGCACGTGCTTCTCGATCATGCAAAAGCCCTTTCGAAAAGCGCTCCACCTCCTCGACCTCCCCGGCTAGCGCACTTTTATTATTACTCTCCACAATCCTACGTTGTTGGTTGCTTGTTGTTAATTTATCAAAAGAAAATCAGTTGAAACAAGTCAATGAACAGGGCACATCATTGGTTGGGGATTTTAGTCGACTCTATACGACCCCCCCCCTTTTTTTTGGGAGTTGGTACGACCCCCCCCCCAGCCCTCTGTCCTTCCTCATCGAATCGAGCGCGGGAGGGGGGGGGGAAGGCAAGGGGGCGGGGCGGCGGAGCGTAAATAGCACATGTGAAACAGGAAAAGGCCGCGAGGACAATAGGACCCCTCCCCTCTACAATTTCCTCAGCTTCCTGCCCCACAAAAGTCAACCGCCACTCCACACGCCAAAACGTAAATACGACCCCTCCCAAAAATGATCAAGTACGACCCCTCCCTTTACAACGTCCATGAAGCGAGAAAAATCAACTATCAAAATAAATTTTTCTCAGCCCAAATACGACCCCCCTCCTGGTGACCAAATACGGGTGACCAAATACGAACCCCCGTACTGGGACTTCCCCAACAACGATGTGCCCTGTTAATGAATATTATAAAATGAGTACGGTTACAAAACTGGAGCAATATAAGAATTGCGCCATAGACTTGACCTAAACTTAGAATTGCTATCATAAAAGCTCACCCACTGTGAAACTGTGGAAAGCTACTATAGTATGCAGGTCGACGGGAGAGCAGTGCCATAATTCCATGTTTCTAAATTACACTCGAAATCCCTAGGATGCGGTAGGCGTGGCTGCGTACTTCAACTAAACGTGGCGGTGGCTGTGCTTCTGGTGAGATATTTTCATTTTGAAACAATTGTGGTCATGTCTCTGTCCACCATAGAACAAGATGGCAGTTGTCTCGAGTTGAAATATCCCACGAGTAACCCATCCCCATGTCCAAATGCCACGCCTACCCGGACTCAGGGATAAGAGTATATTTGCCCTCAACCTGAGAAGGTATGTTCGACAATGTGCAATGTGATCAATAATATACAGGGTAACACTTGTTGGTACCACCCCCCCCGAATTTAAGTTTTACTTCTTTCTTTTTTGCGCAATTTCTTAAGGACCGCCTGCGCCCCGTAATTTTTTCTTCTACCACTAATTGTAAGACTCGAAAATGAGGCTGCTGAAGCAAGGCTAGGAGAGATACATAATGACAATATCCCTAGTAATCGAGTAATCTTACTCGGCACGAATGCTTGAAAGCTGGGATGCTACCTACGGTCTCGAAGACGGAGTGTGGTTTGAATTTCCCTTCGAACTGAACTTGAAGAAGTTGCGCTACTGGCTGAGGAGCTGCTTCCACGATCAGTCCCTACACATAGCAGAATGGAGATCAGAAGGCGATGGTCGACCGGAGAGAAACATTGTCACGACAGTCTGCTTTTAACATGACAGGGCTAGACTGCGCAAAAAGGCGAAGCAGTACCTCATGTGAGACTAGGTGCCCCTCCCCACCACGAAAGCGCTCATAGTGCGGACGCTGCTTCTTCCAAAAACTGATTGTTCTTGAACTAACTTTGTACAAGGGAAAGAGAAAGCTTCCATGACCCAAGCCCAAGTCAAAATCGAGGTAACATCTTAATTTACCTCTCGACAGCCTGCACTGCGAAGTACGGGCATCCATAAAATGCATAGACGCTAGTAAGGACTCCGCAATAAGAACAGAAGATAGAATCCATCCTATACATTCCACTTCGAAAAGAAACCTCAACCTCGAAAAATACGAGGCCTCCCTATCAGCGTAATGCCGAATTATCCCTCGATTCAGCTTCGACTATCCTAGAATCCATCACAGAAAACATCACTAAATGCAGCAAACATCACCAAACTAAACTATTGAAAATACACTGCGAAGCATAATCATAGTTCCACCCATGAATCTCACAAAATCCTGTCTTACACGACGTTTTCCAAAAATGCCCCCATACAAAAAATGTGGTAACCAATTACCATGCCAACAAGAAACACTAACTGAAAAACAATTTTTCGTCAATTTTTTCAAAAATGGTCGTTCTGACAACGAAGCAAAAATATAGTTCCACCGAACAAATCGAATATTCCAACAACAAGTGCACAATAAAATGAGTAAATTTTGATTCAGTAATCATTGGAATCCTATTCTCCATTAAGTAGGAAAATACGGTTGCCCATGTTCGATTAGAGATTTCCAGTAGGCCGACTGCCCCAATGATTACTCCCTAAGCTCACGGACATTGTGGAATTGTGCATTACTCTCATGGATCATACGCACCATGAAGCCCCTCACATCCTCGATTGGGTTTTAGTCGGGGCTACTCGCTGGCCAGGGCAAAAGAGCGGTCTGGTGGCAACTGAATCACGCTCGAGTGTTTCGACGGTCATGTACTGGTGCATTATCCTGCATTAAAACGGGACTTTCTTGCTGATTTCTAGGCCAGAAGCAAGGGGAGATCGGCGCATGAACTTTTAAAATGACGGGAAGAGAAAAAATCTCATTTCTTTTTTCATACGGAGCACAGTTTCAGACGTTTCATTCATGCGATGGCAGCCCAGACCATGAGACCACATCCACTGAAGTTCCGCCCGGAAAAATGAAACTTGTCTTCCCTCAGGTCGTGCCAGCGGAATCGGGGTTTCGTCGGAGCGCGGTAACAGTTGAATTTTCTCATCAAAAAACACACCGCGAAAAAAAAACTGGAAAAAACACTACAGACACACTGTAGGGAGCCAAAAAGCTATCTTCACTCATATTGGTTCGGCAACATCCTTGCGAAGTCGAAGGCCAATTAGGTTTTCGCGATGGTTTTTCGCTAGACAATACGTAACTCATATTCCTCCTATGGGCGAACTCGGGAGTTTTTCAAGACGCGTCCCGCAAACATGGAGTGGAATATGTATAACGTATTACCGACCTTCTCGGAGTGACGAGGAAATACATGCAACCCCTGCACTGCCTCCTCCCCACCCCCAAAAGGGGGTCTCCCAACGGATAGCGTGCGTGAAACAGATGAACTATTAGAATAAGTCTCTGCCAATTAAGGAGAGAAAATGTTCTAGTGACCAAATGCATAATTCGTGTGCTCCATTATATTAGAACGTCAAATGAATGCTATTGAAAGTAACCATATTTTTCATGACTGGTAGGAATCGTGTAATTATTTTTAGTTTATTCGAGTTTGTTTACATCTCCTTTCTATCAACGCTATTCAATAGGGGTGACTGGCTGAAGCATGAAGTAAACTAAAAGAGATGACGAATAGACCGAAAAGCTGTAATTAATGAAAAATATCTCTAAGTAAACATCCAAAATGGGTAAACATTTAGCACGCGCGCAAAACACTGCAAATGCTAGCGTTTCGGAAGTATCTCTGTGCTGGTATAAGAAAAATATATAAAGAACATGAAGATAAAAAACAGATATAATGGAAAGTACAATTTAATGAGGCGTAGAAAGTGGAAAGATCAAGTTCTACACACGGAACGCACCACTGTACTGCGACTGCCACCCTCAGACATCACAATGCAGCTGAATGCGCATGGGTTCTGACACAAGGCTCGCAACAGGTCCTCCATATCCGGAGCCTCCTCTGAACTCTCACATGACGCCGAAGCACGATGCCTCCAGGGGTTGCAAGGCGGCTTTTTTAGATAAATATAATAATAATACATATGGCAATCCTGTATTTTTTTTACAAAGTGGCTTTTATCCGATTCAAAACTTCGTTCATATGAGAGAGAAGGGCCTAGTCCTGAGCTTTATTGAGTTCAAACAACCGATGGCGCGTAGGGGAAGGCTTTAACAACATCGTTGAGAGAATAGTTTGGCAGATCTAAGAAGCAGGTATGAGATCTCCGCTAGGAGACACTTAAATGTGTACGTCCCAGATCTATCGGGGATTCCATCCGTGTAAGAGTAGTGCCTACTGCAAAAAAGTCAGCCATACCATGCGTGTGAATAGAGAGCAAGAAGGACTACAGTCATATAAAAGTTTATAGAGAAGCTAAGAGCTCAAAAGAGGTGCCAATAATTGGGGACCCCAGCTGAAGACAGGGTCGTTTTGATCGTTGGAGGGCGGTCATCGCACATTGACTTTGTGGAAAAGTTTTTGCTTGTTGTCTGTATATTGTTTCCCCGTTTCAGCGTAAATACGCTATTCCCTCTTTCCCTAGAAAGTGGAGTTGGATGTTCTGGAAAATTCAGAGAAGGTTGGTAGAAGAAGGTGGGGGCCACACCGCTGAGGAGGACGTTGGGACAGCCGTATTTGCAAAAATCCCCCCCCCCGCCCCAGTAGGCAGGCGTGTCACCATGTTCCATAATTCGTGAAAGGCGCACTCATGCAAAGGAGGTTAATGCAAGTGGGCTAACACGTGGGTTCGATTCTCAGAATTCCGGAAATTGGGACCCACTCAAGGACCGCTCAAGTGTGCAGAATTAAAAGTCAGAACACACGAAATAGCGAGCCCGTCCTTTCAAATATTTACAGGACTGATATAATCGTGAAATTGTGTGCCACAATGGCTCTAAAGACCAAAACACGTGTAGTCCCCATTATAAATTAATTTATGGTTGTGAACATTGCTTTGACACCATCTAACGACAAATTACGCGGGTTTTGTGAGAAATGGGCCGGACGGCGCCATTTGATGGCTGAGAATTCTTTTCATAGCTGACGCTGTCGAAGAAAATTGAAGCTTATTTCTTAGATAATTCGCAGTGACGTGAAAGCGCTTGGGAACTGCGATGCTCTTTGAGGATTAGGATAACTTGTGACTTTGAGAAAGCCGATGGGAAACTTCGAGACGGAAAAACTTTTCGTGGTAATTTAACACTTTTGCACTTCAGGGAGGCATTAGAAGCGGCCGCATTCGGCGCTATTGAACGCCGTGTTTAAGAGCCTTCAGTATAGCGAAATTTCCATCTGATTTCACTCAATTTCCCCCATAGTAGCAAACACGTTCTCTCCGAATAGATCCTTTAGGCACCAGAGCCTCAAAAACCTTGGTCGATCCATAAGCAATCCCAACAAAGATATCATGATCAGGGGTATCGTCATCCCGATTAGGATTTGTAAAACACTCCCCCCATGGGAATCTTCGATAATGCGCCGAAACCGCGGGACCATTCCACTTGTGCTTTTGTATTACATATTGGCCCGGAATCTACCGTCTGGCAAGAAACCTAGGTTGGCAGCTAGTGCTCCCAGACAGGAAGAGATGGACATTCTAGGCTTTGTCCCAACAATGCACCCAAATTTCAAGAAAAATTATAATAAAATGCCTAACCCCATGGAAAATCCTCGGTGATGTGCCGAAACCACGGGACCGTTCCACTCGTCCTTTGCACTAACCACAATTGGGAGCCTGCCGCCATTATGGCATCTTGCTACGTTTTACTAGGTGTCTGACCACGTCGCGAGTACAACTTCCGGCAAATGTGTAGTGCGAATTACGAGTGAACGTCCTAGGTTTCGGCACATGCACCGAGGACTTTTCCATGGGTTTAGGCGATTTATTATAATTTCTTGAAATTTGGGTGCATTGTTGGGACAAAGCCTAGAATGTCCATCTCTTCCTGTCTGGGAGCACTAGCTGCCAACCTAGGTTTCTTGCCAGACGGTAATACGGGCAATATGTAAACAAAATCACAATGGAAGATGTCCCGCGGTTTGGCGCATATCGAAAGATTCCCATGGGGGGGGGGAGTGTTTTACAAATCCTAATCGGGATGACGATACCCCTGATCATGATATCTTTGTTGGGATTGCTTATGGATCGACCAAGGTTTTTGAGGCTCTGGTGCCTAAAGGATCTATTCGGAGAGAAACGTGTTTGCTACCTGATGGGGGAAATTGAGTGAAATCAGATGGAAATTTCGCTATACTGAAGGCTCTTAAACACGGCGTTTCAATAGCGCCGAATGCGGCCGCTTCTAATGCCTCCCTGAAGTGCAAAACGTAATTACCACGAAAAGTTTTTCCGTCTCGAAGTTTCCCATCGGCTTTCTCAAAGTCACAAGTTATCCTAATCCTCAAAGAGCATCGCAGTTCCCAAGCGCTTTCACGTCACTGCGAATTATCTAAGAAATAAGCTTCAATTTTCTTCGACAGCGTCAGCTATGAAAAGAATTCTCAGCCATCAAATGGCGCCGTCCGGCCCATTTCTCACAAAACCCGCGTAATTTGTCGTTAGATGGTGTCAAAGCAATGTTCACAACCATAAATAATTTTATAATGGGGACTACACGTGTTTTGGACTTGAGAGCCCTCTGCGGACCAATTCACGAATTATATACCAGTCGGAATTTTGAAAGGCACGGGCTTCGCTAAATTTCGTGTGTTCTGGCCTTTAATCTGCGCACTTGAGCGGTCCTTGAGTGGGTCCCAATTTCCGGAATTCTGAGAATCGAACCCACGTGTTAGCCCACTTGCATTAACCTCCTTTGCATGAGTGCGCCTTTCACGACATTTGGAACATGTGCACGTCCTGGCCCTCTGGGCGGGGGGGATTTTGGCAAAAATAACGCTTTCCCCCTAACGTCCCTGCTCAGGTGTGCCCCCCACGCCTTCTTCCTACCAACTTCCTGAATTTTCCAGACATCCAACTCCACCTTTCCTAGGAAGAGGGGATAGCGTATGTACGTGAAACGGGAAACCAGATACAAGACAACAAGCAAAAACCTTTTCCACAAAGTCAAGTGCGACTCCCGCCCCTCCACCGATTAAGAACGACCCTGTCTCGCTGGGGTCCCCCAATATGGCACCCTCTTTTGAGGCTCTTAGCTTCTCTATAAACTTTTATATGACTGTAGTCCTTCTTGCTCTCTATTCACACGCATGGTATGGCTGACTTTTTTGCAGTACAACAACTACTCTTACCACGGATGGTCCCCGAATAGATCATGGGACCTACACCATTTAAGTGTCTCCTAGCGGAGATCTCATACCTGCTTCTTAGATCTGCCAAACTATTCTCTCAACGATGTTGTTAAAGCCTTCCCCTACGCGCCATCGCAGTTTGATCCCC
>MU947913.1:0-22875 GCA_036418165.1 Cooperia oncophora
CTCCATCAGCGTTTATTGATAAATGCCCCTGTCGAATAATCAGTGACAAGTACCACAAGTTTTGGCGCATAGCTGCTGCGCAAAGCTCGGTTTCTTGCAAAATCCTAGCTTGTATGGTTGCATGCAGAAATCTTCGCCTCCCTGGTCCACACACGGCTGAAAAATAGCTAGTCTTAGAAAGCGCTACTTTCTGAAGAACTGAATCTAGTGTTATACAGTAACTAACCGCGGCCACTTGTGCCTCACTTGTGATGGTGCTGAGTAGGAGAAGGGCACAGACAATGGAGAAGAACATGCTAGAATCCAGTGAACCGATATCGAACGGCCCTATTTATACTGCCTATATTGCAGCTTTTTGAACTGAGAACAAAGCCACCGTGTCCGTTCATTCGGGTGTTTTCGCATATAAATGGGCGAGAAAAGAATGAAAATGTGATTTCAATGGTTCTGTAAACATGAAATCGATTAGTTCCGTATTATTTTGTCCTTCTTTTTCCTACCTGTGAGAAGCGCCATATTGAAGAATCAACGGATAAAGAATGAATGTTAGGGTCAAATGAAAGTTCTTTTGCTCAGCTCTACTCGATGATTTGCTCCAACGCGATGTCGGTGTCTTCAGCGATTTTTGCCCCTTTTTTCACTGGGAATTCAGTTTGTATCTACGTAGCCAGAATTGGACCCCATTGCCCAGAGTGAGGAAGGGGAATGCGTCTGCAAAGGCATTGAACACGATGGTGTGATGTGGGCGGTCATTGCCAACGTGATTGGTGGAAGTGCTCAGTGAGGTGTGGCCAAACGCTCTGCTTCTATCAATGACGACGGCACTAACAGCCCGCCCCGCCAGCCTGCCAACTGCTTTGGAACTTAATGAGTGCGCCTGGAATTCACGCTTGGGAACAGAAGAATTATCTTTCCTGGAGATTAAGTGCGGCACCCAATTGTGGGTTTTAATGAACTTGCGGCAATTGTGTTAGGCCATGCAGCAAAGTTACAGCGTCATTGGGAGAATTCGCGTAGTGATGGGCCTGGGCAATCAGTCCCCTGATGTTGGGGATGTGGGCTGCACCGCTGTCAAGCTAGCGGCCATGGTAATGCTATCGAGTTGTGATGAACTTGTGAAAAATGCGACCTCCTCCCATCCTACCTACCACTTTTCCCAGTTTTTCCGGCATTTCCTGAAAATCCCCAGTTTGCCCCCAAAATCTTGCTGTCGAGCGGGCGAAGGGGTGGTATTTACACACATTGACGGCAGACGCTGCATACACAGTTTAATGCGCGCTTGTTGGGCACGTTGGTTGGCGCGACCCGCGCGAATTGTAATATCAGACGATTATAATCGCATAGGTGAGATTTTATGCTACAGCCTGTTCCTGCCAATTCATTCTATAGGCCAGTCCTTAGTATACTTGTACAACACGTGGTCCATGGAATAAGTTAGTACACACACGCTTAGCAAAGATTTGCTGTGGAAAGAGCACCATAAGCTTGAGTTAGTTTCCTCCTCAACTTTGGATTGGTTTGCTGTTTAACTCTTTGCCAATAAATATAGACAAT
The DNA here is from genome assembly GCA_036418165.1 of Cooperia oncophora. NCBI lineage: Eukaryota > Metazoa > Nematoda > Chromadorea > Rhabditida > Trichostrongylidae > Cooperia > Cooperia oncophora. The sequence continues at coordinate 1,555 of MU947913.1, forward strand.
TACAACACTGATAATTATGAAAAAATGATTAGGTGACGTATTGCTGCAACCATAATTCAAAGACGGATTTGGCGTTTTTTATGAAAAAGTTGGCTTACAGACAATTCCTGGCGCTTATGCCAAACCGGTTTACGATCCTCCAACCTGCAAAAAAGCCGCTTGTGGGACGCGTCCTGAACTCTATAAGAACCGCGCTTGTGGCGTTCAAGAAAGCGCGCGTGTCCCACGCGGCCAAAAAGTAAAAACGCGCGCTGTCCTCAACGTGTTAACACTCCTGAAACGGGAAAAACCGCAAGAAGCCAACATCCGGGGAAACTTTTTTCCCAACGGCGCAAATTCCTCTCAAAGCCTAATAACAACTCCCCCCCCCCCGCCCTCCTCCTCCTCTCCAACAACGGGCAAATACGACCCCTTCCCATTCATAACGTCCGCTGTTGTGAAACAAGTTAAATCAGCAATCGAGTAAGAAATTATTTCTCAGACCGCAGTACCCTCATCGCTCGCGGTCAAACAACGATCCCCCCCCCGTTGTGATTATCACAAAACTATGGCCGTTCCCTGTACATAGGGCATTTAAGGGCCTGGCTTTTGCAGGAATATGTTCTCCAAACTGCCCAGCTGGAATCTTTTGAGGATTACCCATTTGTTGACTTTTAACATTTTTCGTGATACCTGTTTCCTGTAACCGGGTAGGAGGCTGGATGGAGGGGTCATAACCTCTATATCTGATCACTGGTTGCTAATTGCCCCCTTCTCTCCCCCCACCCCCGTCCCCTCGCTTGACGGAATTTCGTTTTTTTGAAAAGAACTGGTAGAATTTTCTGACAAATCGCTTGAGAGTAGGAAAACCTTAGCAAAAGTCAGGTAGCATGGTGAATGGGGTAGTATAATGGACGGAGATTTTGGGGTTTTGGGTGAAGAGGATATCTGCGAAGATGTACTGAACAGCCAATTACCCTCCCCGAAGAAGTGCCCTCTAGGCGAATACGCCATACTCCTACGTGATTTTATGTTTTATTGACTTCATGATTTTTTTGACTTTATAGTTTTTTTTTGAAGACGGGTTCACACTGATTTTCGGGAAGGGGCGGGAGTCGTACTGACTTGTCAAAATGCTCGCAATGATAAGCCCGCAAGTGCGCACATCATTACTGTTCCAAGGCGCTGTCCACGCTGTTTGTATGGGCGGAGAGACTCAATGTCAATCCATGGCATGGAGGCTCCACTTGCCTTCTTCTTCATCCAGGAGAACTCACCTAGGAAATAAGTGCCCTCCTGAGCTCTTTCTCTTCCCCATATATCAACAGAGTCTAGAACTTCAATGGTGTCAGTACCACGATATCTCCAAATTTATCAGTGAGCAAGTCAACTTTTAATCAAACTAAATTTCAGAGCAAATTTTTCAACAACGTTTTTTCAGGAAACCAATGTGCCGGCATCGTAATGTTTTTCGTTTTTGGGCTTACCTGTAATGTCCTTGCCTACTTGGCAAGTGTCTGGTCGGCACAGCTCAATGCTGAAGTAGTCAAGTCCGCTGTGGAAAATGAACACACGTTGAGGTTCAAACTCAAGAAAAGTGAGCGAAAGGTTCTTCTTATTGAATCCTTAATTTTCTTCATCATTTCTGAATTGTATTTCAGTTGTTATAAATGTAATACCTTGCTCCTCCTTTCTTGAACCAGTTGATGGGATAATTATTTCGAAGCAGTTCGGTATGGTGGGATCGTTTCGCTCGTTCCTCGATCACTGCCTCCTGAGGAAGCCTGTAAATACCTGTAAAGCTAGGCTGTGGCATGAGATTCTCCACCAACCCCCCCCCCAAGCCAAACAGCGCTGTTACTTCTGAAAAGTTTTGATTCTTATTGACGAGTTTCATACTGAAATTGCTGCAGCTTTCAGCGTTTCAGCTTTATCGGAAGCACCATCCAAGTACCTAATCGGACTGCTGAACTTTGGTGGACGTGTTCTGAGTGCAGTCGGTACTGTCATGCTTGTGCAGGTAACTTTTGTAGTGTAACAGGGGGGGCCAAAAAAAAAGTCATTTTGCCTCCATGACTTTCAAGGCGCTATAAGTTACACTTTATTAAATTTTTATCGGACATTTTTACTACCATATTAAAGAGCACATTAAATACTATAATGATACTCCGCCGCAGCCTTCTGGAGGAGCGGGCATCGAGAGATATTCGGCCGCCGCGAAAAGTGAGCTGGGTACCTCGGAGTTGAGCGAGATCGTTGATTTCTCCGCCACCGTAGACCACCGTCTTGAACTCCGCCCGACTAGGTAACTGAGTGGATTCAGGTCAGGGGACATACTTCAATATTACATCTTCTTCAGGTACGAAACGCCCTTCCATTCGAAGTAGGCGGGAGTTTTTCCAAAACCCTTTGATTCCATGTGGTGGCACCCATACCTGATACACAACTTATTATCTCCAAGAAGGACGGGCGACACAATGTAGGGAAGGAATATCATTCATCTGAGTTACTGATGTAACCGCCAGCGCTAACTTTCAGTCGGGGTCACAAATGTAAAAATAACCGGTATCTCCCTTTCCAGGCTACCTCGCGTGCCCATACCATTAACCGCGCCGTTTGGTGAATGGTAAATGGGGTGAAGATGATGTCCTGGACCGTAGCGACGTTGCCGGAGCTGCTCGATGTTGGAGGTCTTGCAGATCAAGAGTACTGGTCTCCAGGTAGCTATCCATGGGTGATTCCATTCAAGAAGTTCCGCAGCTGTTTGGAGGCGACGTGAATTCAAAAGGTGTTCTTACAGTCAGGCGCCGAGACTAGGAACATGACTTCAATATTTTTGGTCCGTACGCATGACAGGCGAATGGGCGGTACAGCGTGCTCCAGCTTATAGAAGGAAAAATCTTGGGTATACATCCCTCTGCGTATAACTCATATCCACTTCACTGTCTCCGGCTGCGAAAACTGTCTGATATGATGCTCGGCGAAAGATCTTTTTTTTGCCCCCCCCCCCGTGAGTGTGCACTGAGCTCATTGGATTTGGAGGGACAAGTTGCAATTTCGCTAGTTCCCTTCGCCGATTCATGTTCATTAATAGATTTCACTTTGGCGAGACCTGCAAACTCTGTGAAAGGAGGTTACAATTCTTTGGAAAATGGCCTGGAGTAGCTCTCCCAAGCCCGTGATTCTTAGGCCAGTACTATGGAAATCCAACGTGGTCACGCCATGTCCTGCAATAACAAGCAATTGCTAAGGAAACATAGTGGCGCTCGAAAGGACCCTTCGCTGTTCGTGGCTTCCAGGCCTTGCAGATGATACTTCATGAAAATCAGGTCTTTCAAACCTAATAGGTCAGGTCTTTCGTGCCCTTCCCAACAAATTGTATAACAGCTCTCCTCCTACACCCCCCCCCCCGAACAGATTCCACGTCAGTAATGGACTCACTTATGTTATAGGGATAAGAATTGAACCAGTGGATATGTGCAAATGACGCACCTTTAAGCCACTGCGCCTTGTGCCCTTTGTTTTCTGACGCTTGAGTTAATATTGTTAAAGGTGATTGCTGCATGGTGTAAACGTCGTCGATACAATGTTTTGGTGAAAAGTGCTGCTGAAGAAGCGGATACGGTATTGGGTGATGCTCATCTCGGTGTTACTGATACAGCAGGAGAGTGTTGTCTCTCTTGTTTTCAGGTAATTTAAAAGATAAATTTGGCATTTATATATTGCCATATCGCTGTTAACGTAATAAACGGGTGTGGGGGGGGGGGGAAGAGGCAATGGGATCATTCTACGTAGGGTCCTAGGAAAATTCCACCACATCGATAGCCTCCCAAAAAGAAAACTAAGTGTTCCCCACGTTGGATTGGTAACTTCAAATGAAATTCATCCAGGCGGGTTGAATCACGAGTATCCCTCATTGTCTAATTTTTCAAAAGATAGTCCGCGCCTACCTGGTGGGTAGAATGTCATCCTCACGCAAGGTAGCGCAATCACAGATGATACCACATTGCGCAAAAACGAAAAATGAGACTGGAGTTTCCCAAGAATCTCATGCCCCGCCCACGAAGGTCAGCCTTTCTGATTTCTTTTCACAGTCACTATATGCCGGTCACGAACCGACAGAGACCTTATTCAGAGCTCTAGGAATATACTCTTCGATTCACACTTCGCTACGAATGCTTTCTAATCGTGCCCTGAGCCTTTGATGGCAAGTCTCCATCACCATGGCGATATATAATTATGATCCCTGCAAACACTGGGCGTATGAAGAGAAGGGTCGTAAAGTGGTAGGTAGCACCGACAAGCCTACCTCGCTAATCATTGAGGACTCAGGAAAATTGGTGAAAAAGATCACTTTGGCACCACCGCCTTGGCCGCGCTCCAGTCCACACCCCATCACATATCGCTCTACCGTTCGCTCGGATTATTAGTATGTGGGCAGGCAACGGGCTATCAGGCCTAAGCCTAGACTTTCGGGCCGCGAGGGATGGATCTTCAGTTTGGGGCCTCATTACCTTGAGAAAGACAACTACAGCTACTTGGCTAATCGCACAATGCCTCCAAGGCAAGAATCCAGTCTTGTAAAAGTACTGTAGCTGGGTTACGGTGTCTATAAGTATCATGTTCATCATTTTCAGGCTTTCTCATGACAAATCGCTGCCTCTTCATCGACTCGTGCTTTCTGATCTCGATTTGTTTGTACCACTGCAGATTTGTTATATTGTTATTTCTATGTTTGAATGAGTAAAACAAAAAAACCAAAGAAATTAATTTGTTCTGTCGGAGGAGTGAAGAAAGTTCCAGAATTTTCGCTGTAGTGCAAGGGTTTTGACGTCCTAAGCACGATTACCGCAGAGGTTTAACTCAAATCGCTTCTAGCTGGCATCACGGAACTCGTAGCGCTGCAAGGCAGGGGAGACCTGCTGGGGCGGGCTGTTGTTGCCAGTGTCATTTGTGGAGGAGCTGCGAGAGGACATCTAGCCCACTCAGCTCCTCCACAAATGACATCGGCGACAACAACCCGAACCCAGCAACCGTGCCCGCTGCCTTTGAGCCTCTTCTTGCTCGACAACAAGCCCAAGCATGGGGTAATCGCAGTTGGCCAAATCATCCTCAAGTATTAGCAAGCAAGCAAGCACTGATACAGTAGCGATGATGAAAGCCTTTTCTGCTATGTTCCTGGAGAAAGGCGAAAGAGTTCTGCTCAGAGAGGATCCGGTCTCAAGACCTATGAACCGCGACGAAAATTTCAACTCCGTTCAGGGAGACACTCCGCAAATTTTGAAGTTGACTCGAGATCAGCGTCAGAATACGCATTAAACTACAGACATCATTTTACATATGACCGATTGACCTGTGATCGGTCCCTGGTGAGCTGTATCCTGAGAATACTTAGTTGTGACACCGGCCAGTTAATAAGTGAGCATCCCTACGAATGTTTCTAGCTGTCAGGATCGTCGCTCCACATTCTCCACAATCCCGAACGAGATTTGTTGATTTGGAAACACGTTTTATTCGAAGCATTCGCATACTAGTAGCGCTGCGCTATCTGCAGTGCAAAGCTGCGTTGGAGATCGCTTTGCTTCGCGCAGCAGATCGAACATCATATCGAGTCTTTGCGGAAACACAATAACTAAATCGGATGAAATTTAGAGCATGTGAAGCAATCTGCTTAATACTTGCTAGGGTGTTTAGCCCGTAGGAGTGCCTGCTAGTTACCGTATTCCTCTGGTATTGCAATGACTGCAACTTTTAATGCGGTTGCTGAAGCTCTTCGAGGAGGAGGGGGGGGGGGGGGGATTGGCATGTCTTATAATCCGAGTACTGCTAAATTGGGAGATTTGCAGGCCTTATAATCGAGCTATTGCTAAATTGGACCGATTTGAACGAACGCAATAAAGAAAGAAGGAACTAACCCATTTCAGCACAATCCCGAATTGGCGGCCCAGCATTGGACTAATATTGTAGAAAGAAGCGAGTCACTTTTGAGCGAGTGAAAAACCTGTAATAAAGGAGGACAGAACACGAAGATTAGGAGGTCCAGTCGGAGAACAGACTGCGTCAGGTCCGTACAGACTGAACATAACCTCGCTGCCGGGTTTAAGAAGACGCTTAGCACATGCGGGATAACCCTAGACTTTTCTCGCACGGTCTCTCTCTCTCTTTCTTTTAAATGAATAATGTGGGCAATCACTACAGACACTGATCTCAGCCCTTAAAGACAGCTCCCGCCGTATAAAGTGTCTTGGATAGTTGCTTTTCAATTATGAAACAGTAGCTGATAAGTAATCTCCCAAAGAAGAAAACAAGCAGGAAGCGTCCTCCAGAACAACATAAACAAAATCGCTCCCTCACAGTCACGAATTTTGGGTTACGGTAGCGCACATTTTAGTGCACTGAATGCGTCGAGCTTTTGCACCACGAAAATTGCGTCACTCGTGATTTTTACGCGTTTCACCTCGCGAAATGGGTTGAGTTGAATGTATATGCCCCCATTGAGTAAACTGTAATAAAGGAGAGCAGAATTATCCATGGGCACGAGTGCGGTCAGCAAAAAGGAGATGCAATTCCGATTAATGCCCGCCGCCAGGGCACGCCATCTTTGTGATCATCACAACAGGGGGGTCGTATTTGCCCGCGATGGAGGGGGGGGGGGGTCGTAAACGCATGGCCCATGTTGAAGTGGAGAGAGCGGTGATACACGGTACAAGTGAAAAGAAGCTCAAAAGGGAATGACAATAAATAGAACTAGGCACTATCGAACTATTCCTAAGTCAAGAATTAAAAAAATATTGCTGAAACTTTTTCCACCTTCCTCACAAAAAACCTCAAGACACTTCGCCCACCAACCCTCCTCATCTGGTCTAGATAAATTCCAATCCACTAATCCGCACAATCCAGAAAAGAATCCATTGCAAAAGCTACCTATGAAAGCCGTAGAAATTGAATCCTGAGCAATTTCCTCACAACAAAATCAAACGCAACAAAACAAAACCAAACTCAATAAAAACAAACAATCAAAACTCACAATCAAATAAGAAAAAGAATAAGATAAGAAAAAAAAAACTCACCAGGTCAGCTGGGAACCGGAACTATGGATTACTTTTGAATTTTGGCTGTTCGCGGTCAGCGCGCTTATACAAGCTCATTGGTGCGCGCTATTTTACGGCCTGGATCCAGTTTCAAGCCAAACACGTGAAAAGTACCCCTCATTTGAACACCCATAACTTCGTTGAAAGTGAAGCTATCGGAGAGGGGTAAGTGGGAATGAGTAGAGCTAGGTTGGCTCTTGTCACCTGAATTGAGCGATTTCAAAAACGTTCCGATTCCAGAGATTTTCCCCGTTGTGATCATCTTTGTGATCCATCTGTGATCATTTTTGCGAACCGCGAGTCGCTACGCTTTGGACGTCCATGGCAAGCTTCATACACGACCTTTCGTAAAAAAGAACTGTGCCGGAAGCTTGAAGATTTCTACTTTCCAGCAAGGTTTTAATTTCCTTCCTAGACCTACTATTCGAAAAAATTCCCCGTTGTGATCATTTTGTAATCACCCCCCACGACACCGAAAAATCAACCCCTCCGAGGCCATGAAACCTCCGGTTGGCTTGATGACTTTGGTATGCTTCTAAGAGACATGTTTTCGCAAAGGGTATCAGGAAATAGGCCATTGGGCGCCAATTGGCATCACCTCTGCAATGCGCCATGCACGGGCTTTCACGCAGGTGTTTGGAAGGTGTAACTTCTAGATAGGGCTTCCCAATTGCAAGCAAATGTGCTCCTACGATCAGAAAAGTCCGGGAATGTACTTTCATCGGTTTATTAATCGTCACGTCGTGAGTCCTTTTGCTTAATTATAAATTCATGGTGCCCTTGTGGGCGGTGATTGTAGCTCCTATCATCGTCCCCCCCATTCTCGTACGTATGGTCAGTATTGCTTCACCAGCGCTAGAGTCCTATACGGGCTTGGGGACGCTACGTACCGGTTAACTGCGACCTCCCCCCCCCCCCCGCTCGACAGCAAATTTTGTAAAAAACCAGAAATTTTTTGGGAAAAAGTAGACAAAGTGGTAGGAGGTTGGAAAAATCTAGGGAAAAGGTAACATGGGGAGGGGGGTCGTACTTGAAGATGGAATTAGGGGGGGGTCGTATTTTTCAGGAAATGATCACAACGCAATGGCGTGCCCTGCTCGCCCTCAACTAAGCAACAACTGAGTGACTCGTCCGGAGGGCACTCTAGAAACTAAGGCAACTGAGCAGGCGTTAGAAGTGCAACTTTGAGCGGCTGTAGCTCGCTCCCCGCTCACTGTAGAGTCGAATAGAGTGGAACATCTCTAGCTTGGGGGCTGTACTACTTACACAAGGAAGGACGATCATGTACTACTCGAGCGCGGGGCTGTCTTTAACATTCGTGGGATCGAGGTTCTCAGACCTTATTGCTGACGACGGACCCCCGATTACCGGGTTTGGATGGAGCTTAACAGGAGCCTGTTCTTTCTCTTCGTATTCCGTCTTCTTCAGTTACTCAACGCCCTTCGCTCCAAGTAGGCGAGAGATTTTTGTCCATGTTCTTCATTCAAATCCTATAGCAGGTGCGAAGATTCCAAGATTGGTACATGGCGACCAACACATGAAGGCAAGATGTTCTCCTCGAGCGGCTTTTTGATAAGACGTCAGCGTTCACTTTCACTCCGGAGTTCACGAAGACAGTATCGGTCTTTCCATTCCAGGAACTTGCGGCCCACACAATCAACCGCGCCTTGGCGACTGCGCTGAAGATGATGTTCTAGACAGTAGCGACGGTTGTCGGAGCTGCTCGATGTTCAAGGCCTTCCAGATGAAAGTGCCGGTCACCAGGTAGCTGTTCATGGGTGAATTGATGCAAAAAGTTACGCAGCCACTGTTGTGAGGTGGTGTTAATTCCATGAGCGCCTTCTCAGTTCGGTCTGCTATATCTTCATATGTTGACGTGCTACATGAAATGCTGATAAGGCTCTGATAGATGCCTCATGCAAGTATTTTTTTGCCACTCCCTGATATATGCGCACCATATAGGCGGAAATATCTATAGCGGCCAGACACAAAGTAGCAGAGACAGCAGTTAGATGCGACACCTTTCACTGGTAGAGTTACTTGAGCTTATAACGATTGCGGCAACCACTGAGATTACGGGCAAAACTGCCTGTGAGCGTGTATTACTTTACCCAAGGAGTGATCACGGAATGCATTTCCAAGCTAACAAAGATGTCCGTATTCTCGTTGTCGTAGTTCAAACAGATTTTTCCAAAACAGACATGTAGATCCTCGTCAGATAAGCGCTACTAATAGCGACAAGTTTTCAGCACCGATAAAATCATCGCCTAAGATTTCACATAAATAGCCAGCTATTTTATGGAAATCTGAACACTTTGCTCTAAGTGGGCACTACAGCTGCTGTCGTTCCAAACCATATTTGAGCAGCCATGTTGTCTTTGCCAACGGCGGTTGTATTCGTAGTGAGCTGTGTGGTGCTGGTCCAATCTTGCCAACAAGCGGACAGGGGTCTGTCAACCTCATATTTTGTGTAGTTCAGTTTTCATTATCTTGTTTTATTTTATTTTTCCTCAATATTGTCCCTCTTCTTATTCAGATAGGATGAATGCACAACGAGAACAAGTACGACGAGCACAACAAGTTGCGCAGGAGACACAGAGAAACGACCAAATTCGAAGGCAGAACCAGCAGATGGATGCAGCGAATCGTGAACAACAACGAAACGCTATTCTTGAATCAGCTCGTCTCGTAGCTATACAACAAAGTGAATTTTGGGAGTTCTCGAAATCTTTCATTTTTCCGGGACAAGTAGCCCTGCTCCGCTATCTGTTAAGACTTCTAATAGATGAGGTATCACCTAATATGATAATGACGTATTTATACATATTTGGGGTCAGTGATACGTAAACCAACTCTTAACAGGTAGCGTACGGGCTCACTTAGAGTTACTATACCTTCAGATGAGGAGGCGTGGGTTGCAGCGTATCCAAGGCAGCCTTCCATCAAATGTGAGAACGCGACGATTGGTGGACAAAGCTGCTTCGGCTACACTCCAATCCACGCCCCCTCAACCCCCCCCCCCCCCCCGTGGAGTAAGACTGCTCTGTGCTACACATTGGCTAGTTTTTCATAACTGGTTGTTACAGCTCAGCGAGACATCCTAGCCGCGCCAAGCTTCAAGCCAGCAGCTGGCACACGCGGCCGCCTCCGGCCGTCATTCTTCTATAGCCGGGTTAACGCGGCTTATGGCCCACAAGCTACAGGACGAAAGACGAGCACATGGCAATCATACGAAGGACGATGACCGTGCCTTCGACGTGCGTATGCGCAGCTTAAGATCTTCGGTATTCCGGTAGAGGACATTTGAATATTCTACTGACTATGATTCATATTGGACACAGAGACAAGATTATAGGTTTAAGTTGGTAATTTAATATATCGTAACCCTACCAGGCGTAAAATCAAATGTGTCGACCCTGACTCACAGCAGCCCCCTCTGACCGCGCTCAGCAGGTTGCCAACAATCGCCCAGGTGGGGATGAAGGTTGCACTGCTTGCCGTTTAGCCCTTCACGTTCGGCGATTTTGTTAGGGTTACACTACGACCGAATCACTAATATCCTAAACTTATAGTCTGGTGAATTGAGTAGCAACCGTCTACAAAGCTGCTGTCACACTCGGGCCCTTACCGTTAGCGTCACGTGCGCTAATAGAATCAACCTGTTGTTTGTGAGAGTAGCGCTAAAAAGATGCCATAAACATTTTGATTGTAACTTCCCCCTACCTAGTAATTTATTTGACAAAGTTTGAAATAAATCTTCTGCAAAACTGTTACAAAACTGTTTGAATGTTGTACATTCTCGGGTAGACTATAAACATGCTTACATGCTGTTGAAAAAATGTTTCATGTAATCTGGAATTGGAAAGCGTTCAGACTTCGCGACGACGCGCGTCGACGCGCTACAGCTGTGGCAGTGCTCAATCCTATAGACGGGCAAACGCAATTGCAGACGAGAATATGATCCGGCATCCGGCGCTGGTGTTTTGAGAAGTATGGGAGAGCAGGAGGGTAGGCCGCATTGGTACTTTTATTCTCGATATTTCTTCCGAAGTTCTATGGCAGCTAGCTGCGATCGATAACAGACTGCAATGGTGAGGGAGACGGGTAAAAAAAATCGTAGTTTGCAGCTCCGCCGCGCGCGGCGATGGTTGGCGTTTCCTTAACTCGTGTTAACCTGTCGATTGGAGCACCGGTCTTCATGTAAACCCCTTCATCGCAGGCATTGATGACTATTTCCGGTTTTGAATTGCCTGTTATCGCCAGAATACTCACGGAACCACGTTCATTTGCGCGGGCGACGTCGCACGCGGCGCCCACCAGCGCGGTGAATTACGATTCTCTTGCCACATACCCGCATGGTTAGGCAGGCGTGTACCATCCTGTTCCAACACACTCTCTCAATAGACAAACCGCCGGCGCCCATCGGCTGTAGCCGCGTTCGCAAGTCTTACAGGATTGGGGGCCGCCTGTTGTATATACGCTGTCCGAGACGCGCAGTTGTCGCGACGTCTGACTCGCTGAGCTAAACGAACACGGCTATGTGGCAAGAAAAGAACCGTATTAGCACGCGTTAGTGGGCGTTCGCGTGGCGAGCCGGTCGGCGCCTGCTACCTTACGCTAATTTTAAGGTGATTACTGGGTCGGAAAATAGAGAATGTATGATCAAAATAAACATAATAGTCTACCATGTCCTTGTCATGAAATCCGATGCTCCAATCGAAAGAGTAGTACAAATAAAAGGTTCGTCGCGCCCACTGCCGTGCGCGACGAAGCGGCGATATTGACAGCTTCTATTGTTCTCCCAAACGAAACCATTGCCTACAGAAAAATGGAGCAATCGGTTTTAGAAATTTATTATCTATCGTTAACAATAAACAAGCTTCAGAAGGCAGTTGATGCTTTGAGTCAACAACAAACAAATAAACATAAAAATAAACAAACAAGACAAATGATAATAAAAAATTATCCGTCGGCAAACAATAACTCGAAACAACGGGAAACAATAATGGATAAGGTAACCGTACGCGAAAATAATTGCATATGACCTAGATTTCAAGCATAGTTTCTTTTATCAGCAGCTTTGCGGCAGCCAATTCAGCTCTTCTTTCACGAATAGCTTTCAGCGCACTTTCGTACTGATCTAAAGACATCAAAACGCCTCTTGTTCAGCACATGGAACCCGAAATAATATGACAAGACAAGAGTTAGAGCTGTACAAGAGTTGGAAGGGGGGGGGCAGTCTGCTTGTCTGCGCTCTCCCACCGACTGTGCAACCTATTCAATACGTGATTAGCATCAAAACATCACCTCATTGAGTAATGCGACATTTGTTCCAGTAGCTTGCCTTGCACGACCCCGCGCGACATCTTCATAAAGTAAAATCCCGCGTAATTTTGTCGCGTACGACGCGCATAAACGCCACTACTCCCTCAGTTAGTTCATACTTCGCGATTCAAGGCGCACGATTCGAAACGAAAATTCGCAACCGACTGTGCTTCCACCGTTCAATGTTGGATTGCCGCGAATGATAGATTCAACCACAATCAGGGTAGATTTTGTTTGAAAATTGCAGCGATCCAAGTCTTAGCGATAGCGCTGCGAACCTCAATCGCGCGATTGAATCGCTTGAGCCGCGAAGTATGAACGCGGACGAATAGCCAAAAATAAAAACTCACTCTGTACTTCCAACTTAGCACGTTCAATGTCTCTTCTGTAGACTCTGGAATCTTTTTTCTAGTAAATCACGTGACATATCAGAGTCGAGTCACTTCCAATGAGGAAAAAGAAAGAAAATTACCTCGTTCCTGGCTCGTAGCAGTTCAGGCTGTCACGGACAACAGTAGCTGTCGCTGTGAGTAATGCATTCTGAAGCTTGATATAAAAGTTCATACCAAGGACCAACGACAAAAAAGGGTAAGCAAAACGGCAATGACAACAGTAAAGAATCATGATGATTTTTGGGGCAGTCGTCGACGTGCCTGGGGGGGAGCATTTGTACTTTGCTTCTTCCAGGTATGTGTCAAGCCGTCAAGTGGAACCCCGTGAACATGGAATGCTACGAGAATATCCAGACATGTTTGTGGGATACTTGTAAATTCTTATTGCAGTTCATGACGAAATTCATTGTCAGCGCTATTTTATGAGGCCTACAGAGGACAGGTATTTACCGTAGGGACGCTCCGACGCAGCTTGCTCCAGCTTTGACAGAGTTCAAGGTTTCAAAGAGTGAGACTTGTCAACCAAAACTAATGAAGCGCTGAAAGTGCAAAATGCTCCCCCACCCCGTTGGCGAACTGCGCAATACATTTTGTCCAAATTTTCGGCGCAGTTCGGCAAACGGGAGGTGGGGGGGGGTGCGGTGGCGGCATGTTGCACTCAATGGACGGTGCAAACAAGGGCAAAATTGCCAACATTCGTCTGCCTACAAAAAACTTCTAACTCAAATCTGGACTGAAATTCGAGAGCGTGGCTCTCGCTCTCTGGGTGAACTGTGCCACAGTAATTTTAAAAAGCCAAAAATTCTAGTTAATACAGAAATATTTCAACGATTGCAGCAAACAGTACTGTGAAAACTTTCTTTGCAAAAGTGGAATTTTGAAAGCTGCACTAGCAGGCCTCCGTTTGAGCCAGCCACCAAAATAATTGTACATTTGACGGCCCACAAGAAAATGGAGTACTATTCGTACTAATGACCACGAACAAAAAAATATAACAAGTAATTTAAACGCACCCTCATTCGGAATTGGGCGCTGCATGCGCATCCCATAACGCCATACACAAACGAGTTCATCTGGAACTTCGCTATGTCAATCCTGTCAGCATTTTCAAGTCCGCGTCTTTGATGGGCATCTGGAATATCAGCCTGCCGATTGAAATGTCTATTAGAAATCCCGGGAAAGCAGGAAATAGGTTTTGTCCAATGATAGACGCACAAAGAATCGTTACGGATAATCACTAAAAAGATATCTGCAGGGATATAAGTAATATCTCGTTGATGTACCTCAAACTTGGTAATTAAACTTATCACATATTTTATTAAAATTATTCACAAAGAAAAATCAAAACGAGTTAGAAGTAAAAGGGATACGGGTGGATCGTCGAGTTCCTTTTATAGCGGCTCGTGGGTGGTCGATAAGTGGCGGGAACGGTGTCCGTGACCTGCTGATTTCTTTGATCAAATTCGACTTTCTGAAATCAAAGTTGTATTAGAGTTATCTCTATATTCCCGGCTTTTGATTTGGATGCCTACAGGATGTTCTCTCCTCAGTTGTTACATGAATCGTCATTTCTGCAGGACGGGGTTTTTCTGACCCTTGCTTGCTTCGAGCATTTGTATCACCTCCTGGGGGCCCTGCTATCTCTTCTTCCTGTAATTCCAAAGGCACTAGAAGATTAATCGGCCTCCGTAACGTGGTCCCACTCGGCATACGTACTTCTGCTTCTCTGATTTCACCGTCCAATCCTTTTTTCACTGAACAAATTCTTCCTATCTTCCAGCTCTATTGCGTGGGACCTCATCGTCTGCCAATAGTACCACCATGCCTACTGAAGGTGTCCGTGTGCCCCCTCTTCTGCTGTTCATATGTATTTTATGTACCTCTCTGAGATTCCTGAGATACATTCTGTGCCACACCGCCCAGAATTTCTCTGTCAACTTGTGACTGGACTAAGGCTTCTTGAGTGCCCGCTGTCGGAGTGTGGAGCTGAAGCCTCTTCCTGGCGGCTAATACTCCGATGCGTGCGATTCTTTGCAGTCCTCAAAACGGGTACGGAGAAGCTCGATGCTCTGGGCTATGAAGTCGATGGGGCGCGCAAGTGGCGCAGATGTCAAAGTCGGCTCCTGATAAGGTAAGCGGGGTCTGGTGTTCAGGCCTTCGACCTTCATTTCTGTAGCAAGTCGTAAGTTCTTCCTCGTCACGAAATCGCTTTCAGCGACCTTTGTAAGGAATATTTTATGGACTTTATCAGTCTTTCATAAAAGGCTCCCTGCCACGGAGCATAGGGTGTTATAAAGGTCCATTCAATTCCTCTTCGCGCCAGTGTGGTTTGGAAACGGTCGTCGCTTATGGTGGGAAGAACTGCGTCCTTCAGAATTCGTTCTCCAAGGAGAAAGGACGGTCCATTATCTGATGTTATGGTTCGTGGTATTCCTCTGCGGGAGAAGAACCTTCGAAGTGCTAAAAGTAGTTTTTTTCCGTGGACATATCAGTGACCACTTCTAGATGTATGAGGCGAGTAGTCATGCAGGTTATGATGAGACCATACACCTTGTTTTGTTCTTCTTTCGTCTTCGTCATCAAAGGGCCAAAGTAATCAATTCCGACATTCTCGAAGGGTTTCGTCTTGACTGTGCGTCGTTCGGGGAGGGGTCCCATTGCTGGATACTTGAATGGAAGCGAATTCATTTTTTGGCACGGAATGCATTTCTTCAAAAAGGATTGAACTTGGCGACGAAGTTGTGGGATCCAGAACTTGCTGCGAACCGTGGCCCATTGTGTGCGAAGTTCCTTGATGGCAGGTTGGCATGTGGGCCCATCTCTTTAAGGCACCGAGCTTAGAGGTGTCATTCGCGGGCAATGAGAAGGTCGTGTTTGGACTAGCTGCTGACATTCGGTTGGCCTTGTCAAGTCTCCCTAGATCTTAGCAATCGATGGCTCATACAGCTAGGAGGTTGAGATTTTTAATGAATTTCCTTAATTTTGAGGATGTGACGTGAATGTGTTGAGTGGTTTGCGAATTATGAGGCTGTAAGGGTGCACGTAGTCAGTTTGGCATGATGACTGCGTTCGTGTTTATGTCCAGTTCAACGGTAATTGAGCTTTGATGTTAGCCAGCGCCTCGCTCATCGGCAGACTTTCCGAATGAAGCGTAATACGTACGCCACTGTCACTTGCGCTGATAGTATTGTGTTGTGCCTTCTCCAATCTAGTAGTTGCTGTACTTCCATCTTCCCACAAGGCGACGCTTCCCACAAGGCGACGTTGCTATATAACAGTTATTTCGAATCATGTCGTCGTGACTTCACCGGCTTCTTCGGGAAGTGTGAACCACTGTTTTTTCTTCGGCCATTTCCACTGTGGGTCCTTCAGGAACTGAGGGCCAGTCCACCACATGTGATGCTCTAGTTCGGCGGCTGTAAGACCCCTTGTTGCGCTGTCTGCGGGGTTCTCATTTGAGCTGACGTGTCCAAAGAGTGTCTGTTCCTTGATGTTCTTCACAATTTCACGGATTTCCACTATTCTGTTCTTGACGAAGGCCCACATCCTTCTTTATGGGGAAGGTAGAAAGCCAGTTGAGGGCGATTTCCGAGTCTGTGAAGATTGTCACTGAAGAAATTCTTGAGCTGCTGAGCCAAAGCTTCATGCATCATGTGTGCCATTCTTACTGCCATGGTAAGTCATGGATCTTAGTTTTAGGGATTGTTCGTTGTTGTTTCAATTTGCCAGCTGCATTCGCAAAGGCAAGGTGGGAATTCTTCTGTCACAGGTAGCACACGATGCCAATTGCTTATGTACGCACGGCATCTGGCAAAGACACGAGCTTTATTTCGAGTGGAGTGGTGGGACATCTTCGATAGGAAAGTACGCTGAAACCGTTTATTTGCTTGAGAATTTCTTTCCATTCAGTTTCGTGATCGTGGGAAAGTTCTGTGTCCCAGTCGTATCCAGTCTTCCAAATTAGCTGAAGAAATAGTTTTCCTTTGAGCAGAAGTGGCGTAAGCCATCCCATGGGGGTCTCATGTAAATGGTATGCGATCTGTTTCGGAATGTTCTCTTAGTAGAAACTCTCTTGTCCACGAGGTTTTCCTCGATGAACAACAGTGTTCTGTTTCGAGTGCAATGATAGTCCGAGAAACTTTTAATCTCTTGTTTGCTTCTATCCTCCTGGGAAATGTTTGTGGGTTCACTTGTCTTGTTGGTAAGTAGCCTCGAATGTTCATATTCATTTCTCTGAAGATCGCCTTGGATGTTTTACATTTTCGTAGTGCTTCCTCTTCGCTGGAGGCTGTGAGTATTAAGTTATCGACGTAGATGTTGTTAAGCAGTTCCTTCGACAGCGCTCCTTGTGTTTCGTGTCTCTTTTCCCTAGATGATGTCCTGATTGTTCTGCCGAGTAGGATATGCTGTGAGACAGTTCAGAGCAATGTGATCGTGTGAAGCGGTATTTCGACGAGGTTCGATCCTTCAGCTCTTCGTGAACATCTTGTCACCACAAACACTGTGCATCTCTGTTCTGGGGTGTTTAGGGTGGACCTGTAAAAAGGCTTTCTCCACATCCGCTATCATGGCTATATGTCCAATTCTGAACCGAATGAGCATATCCCTCATAATGGGTAGTATCACCGGTCCCTGATACAGCATATCGTTCAGAGAGGGTTTGTTCTTAAATGAGAGGGAGCATCAGAATACGATTCTCAGTTTAGTGAATTCTTTGGTGGGGTAAATCAACTGCTTGATGGCTGAGATAGTGCACGATGTTTCCTTCAGTGGTTTGATGACGATCAACTTCTTCGATGATTCCTTTCTCGGCTTGTTCCAGAAATGTCTGATGGTATTGATCTAATATAGTCGGGTTCGTCCGCAGCTTGTTCAAGTTGGTGCACAAACGTCTGTATGCAATTGATTTATTGTTGTAGCAAGTGGGCGTTCATCTTCACCGCAAGGTCGAACATGTATCCTTCTATTGTGCTTTCAATCGTTGCTTTCAAAATTTTTCCAGCACTTTCTTGTTGAGTATGTCTTGCTCTTCAACTTTGTTCTACGAAGTTCACTGAATACCGCGAGGAGCAGCGCGAGAAAATCCTCCCATTTATGTTGTCTTCGTCGTGCTTACAGGTGAGTATCAACGCGCTGTTTAGGTTTGTTGTTTTCGTAGCTGTTCCTTGCGCCAATTAACCAGGTGATCGAGTCGTGACTGGTATCAAACCTCAGCCCTGATTGGTGGAGAGGTTTCGGAGCTTTCTTCTCGTGCTTAGTGGAGTGGAAAAACGTGTTACATCCAGCAGGCATGTTGAGGACGTAAGGTTGTTGGTGATTTGACCAACGGAACAGGCTGATTCGTTCTCTGCGATGTAATTCTTTGTCCTGCCTCTGGCCTGAACGCAAATCGTTGAAGAGGCTCAGAAATGTGATCAATACGGGCTACACGGAATTTGTGGGATTTCCCGAGGGAGTCGAATATTTGGATCGTAGTGACATCGCAAAGCGTTTCCTTCGGTGTGTGATTTCCGAATGTGTTGTTGATGCTCATTCGGATCGAGGCTTCGGTTTTATCATCTCTAAACGAAGGCGTCTTGCAAGCTCTTCGCATATAAATGATCGATCTGCTCCTGTATCGAGAAGTATATGAACCGTTTCAAGCGATTGTGTTGCTCCGTTGAAAACCAGAGCTTCTCCTATGAGAACGCAGTCGTTTCGCTTTGTTTTCAAACTGGTTTATTTTCATTACATAACACATCGTCTAGATCGGATTCTTCTTCGTCGTCTTGTTCGGGTAAAGGAGACGTGTATTCTTTCTGTCTTGGTGAAGAGGAAACAAAATTCTGTCTGGCAGTCCTGCAAGTTGTTGGTTTCGAGGACCTTCCTGGGGTCTTCTTCTCCGTAACAGGTACTGGTCCCTTTTCGATAGATGCGGTTTGCCGGCAAATGGAGGTGTGGTGCCCGAACTGGTCACATATCCTGCAGGCGCCTTTGTTACACTCATTCGCTCTATGGTCTGGGGCTCCACAGTTGAGGCAGAGGGAATGGCGTCTCATATATTGCAGTCTCTGCTCACGAGTTGTGAATTCAGAACAGCTTCTGGGGGAGTGGCCCTTTTTCTCGCAGAAAAAGCATGCTTTTTTACGTGCTTTCATATCGACCCGGTCTCGCTCTCTTTGAGTTGAATCGTGCATTCTTTGTTCGATGAAACTGTATTGGCACATTCCATGTGATGTTGGATTTCCAATTCGGTATCAATGAAATCGCATATGTTTGAAAGTAGTAGTCTCGTGTTCCAACTTCCTTCATTGGATTGCTCATGCTTCTTTTGTAGAACATATCGCTGAATTCTTTCGCTGAATTTCGACAGTATTGTCTTTGGAGAACGGCGTTGTCTACTGGTTCTCCTTTTAGCGTCATCTGGTTTATTATGGAAAAAATCTCTTCGTACAGATTCCTTTGATCTTCAACTTTCCTGCTAGTGGCTTGACATCTTTCCAATCGTTCCACTAATTCGTTGAGAATCAGCTGTGTATTACCGTATTTCTTCTTCAAGTAATCGATTGCCATTGTGTACGTAGAACCGCTAATTTGGAATTGTCTTAGCGAACGTCGTGCTTCACCTTGAAGAGAGTCCATCAGGTAGTTCATTTTGTGAATATCTTCAAGTCGTCTGCTGTGAACAGAGAAATCGAAGGCCTTCCAAAAGCTTTCCCATTCCCAAACTTTGCGCTGAATTTTGGGATTGGTATGGGGGCAAGCTGTGTGGGGTAGGACTCCTTCCTCGATTGGGGTGCTGGATTCGGCGCTCAGATCTTGGAGCATCGCTTCTATCTCTGCTGTGCAGTTCTGAGCACGGAACAGCAGTTCCTCTGCCGTTGTCGCGTTCGTGGAGACCTTCTCGAGTACTGCTGCCAGTTGAGGCGTGCCACTGTCGAGCTTGTCTGCTGCCTCCGTGTAGGCCTTGAGCGCATTGTCGACATTTGTGACTGCCAGTTGAAGACTCTTCTCCAGCTTCTTGAGACGAAGTGTCTTGTGCCGGGTGTAATTTTTCTGTTCCTCTTCTCGATGTGGCAACGTGAAGATCTCGGGTTATCTTCTCGCGAATCGGCCAGAGGCTAGTGAGCTTCGCCATTGGAGCGGTGGTCAGGCATTCCTGTACCTGGTGACGAGAGCGACGTGTATGGTCTTGTGATAGTTCAGGAAAGGTTGCACAAATGTTTTTTTAGAACAGTCTGGTTAATATGAGTAAGGGATTTTGTACGATTACTTGCGTCTTTTTATTCTGTCGGCGGATTTGTCCAGATATAGTATAGACAGTGTCGTCTGATATAGAATACTCAGCGTAGAATACGAGTAGTGTATAGTGAATATAGAAGGAAGATTCGTCCAGATATAATGTAGACAATGTCGTCTGATATGGAATACTCAGCGTAGAATACGCAGTGTAGTATCGTAGTATTATATAGTGAATATGGAAGGTAGAATTTCCAGGCTCTTCTAGATAGGCCGATGCACCATATAATAATATCTCGTTGATGTACCTCAAACTTGGGTAATTAAACTTTATCTACTAGTATTTTATTAAATATTCACAAAGAAAAATGTGAGAAACGAGTTAGAAGAAAGGGATAGGGGGTGGCATCGTCGAGTTCCTTTTATTAGCGCTCCGTGGGGGTGGGTTCGATAAGTGGCCGGGAACGGTAGTCTCGTGACTGCTGAATTCTTGGTGATTCAAATTCGAACTTTCTGAAATTCAAAGTTGTATATAGAGTGTGTCTCTATACCAGGATGGTTGTACCAAAATTCGCTACAAAACCACGTTGTGATCACGTGGTACCTTTTGTTATTCTAAGAATTCCCGGACGGATTACATGTACTAAATAATAACTAAAAACGCTTCTCTGAATAAATGCAAAATTATCTCGATACATTACCCAATCGCTCAATCGTATCTACCACCCTTCCACGACCCTAACCCTCTGCTAATTTCTTTTGAGCTTCTGAGAAGTGTAAACAAAAGTAAACCCACCGATTTTTCACGAAGATTGTGGCGCATGTCGTAAACTTTGGCATTTTGCACTTCCCGGGCGCCGGGAGTGTGCGTCGCGAGACAACTAATCAACTCCTTCTCTGCGTCTTCTCCAAGAGGCCATACACCAGGTGGATGAGTACGGTCCATCGGGTTGTGAGCAGCTCGATGGAAGAACCTGCCGGCGGCGCTTGTGCGACGCGAACCGAACGCAAGTGCTCCCTCCGAGTATAATGATCTGCGAAAATGGGACATAACTAGCAGAATGAGAATTAGAGCTCTTTCCCAGCGGAAATGGTGCGAAAAGGTTCATGTCGTTGAGTTTGTACTCATAGCTGGCGCGGTATGTTGCGTGGTGATTGGCTTTGCCAAACCTGATCTTTTGTTCACGAGGGTCAAAAGAGGGTTTGACTCCGGCGCTAGCGTATCTCAAGATGCCACTGAGTGGCATAACATTTCAACAGCGATTTCAGAAAGAGGACAGTTTTTCAAAATGCTCCAGAACTTAACTCTCAACAGA